>JAKTYB010000075.1:0-63936 GCA_030561725.1 Grinbergsozyma bentonensis | reverse complement strand
CAGAGGACAGAGAGCCTCTGGTTCCCATTCCTTCCTGTTCCTTTTCTAAAGCAACCCGCATTGTTGCAGATATCAAACAGCCCATGTTTGCGCGATTGCTCTTGCGCACAGTCTAGTGATGTTAGGGCCCAACATCATAAGCTGTAAGCGAGGAGCTACGTCACAAGCATGGATCTGTAAATAGATTTTCTGCAATGATGCGTCCGCTTTATTCCCCAATTCCCTAATTCCCCAAACCCCCTAAACCCCTAAACCTCTAATTATTAATTCATGTAATCAACAAAACCAACAAAATTCCAGCAACTATAGAATCGGTTCACAGGTGAGCGAACATCATAAAAGTGGCATAGTGCAGTATATCATTGACCATTGCGTGAATCTAAATTAAACTTTGTGCTTTATATGTTTCGGTGCCTGAGCTGGTGAAGAACAATGGCGTATGGCCGTTTGAACTTTCCTGTGAATAGGCAGCCTCTATCGGCCATATCCAAAGTTCAGCACTCTTCTAATTTCGTCCGATCTTCATATCAAAGTTATTTTCGCAGGAAGGAAAGCCAACTCATCAAATTTTGATTCAGAATTGACCAATTTTTGCTACCTTTAAAGCAGAACAGGTAGGGATCAGAGGAACGCTTGAAATTTCAGTTGATCGCCCTAACTAATTGATATCACCCGGGATACTGCATCAATAAGCTTAACACCCCGTTTTGTAAGCTACGCCCTATCTGCAAAACTCTTTGTCTTGCGGCATGGCGTTGCCATCTTCAAAATTTAGAGAAAGCCATGGCTTCAATTGTTGTATTTGATGTTCTTGAAGGTTCGAGTTCTTTTGAAGAGTGTGTACCTTATCTCTGTCTGGGTAGGATAGCGCCCCTTATCTTGCTTTAGATATGGTGAAAAGCACCAAACATTGACATTGAATCCGTGCTCTGGGGCGAGAGTGATTTCAAGCTTGAAGTGAAGCACTATAAACATGTCTATCGTCAAATTCAATCTGGATTAGATTACAAAAAATCTCAACAAAGCACAATTCAAAAACAAATTGTGCTACGGCCAAAAATCATCCTCAGCAACCCCAAATTTTAGCTCACCTCTCAATACTATCGATGCTTTTCTCAGCTTGATGAACACAAAGTGACTGCCCGTCAGTATTCATCGCAAACTTCTGGGCCTTTCTTTCAAGCGTGGTTGCAGAAAGCCAAATCTCGTCTTAAACAAACAGTTTGATAGAATTTGCATCATTTCTCGCACATCAGGGTGTCAATGACAGAAAAAAAAGATATGGTAGGTGGTTGATGGCAGTTTTGCTGCTTAAGACGCTGCTTTCTCATATCAAATATCCTGGTTCTCAGTACACTAGGAAACGCCATATCCGAAATGGAGAAGTTTTGAGCAATGGGGATGGATCAAACTTGGCATTTTTTGGGTGGTGAGCAGAAAAAGACGCAATCTAATCAAACCCAGGCGTTTATGAAAGAGACTCAGAGCTTCAAATAGTCCTCAAGCTCGCTCACTCTAATGCGTAACGCTGAAAAGGAAAAATAATTGACCCTCAAGTGCCCAAAAATAGTAAATAGAATAGAAGCATTATGCGGCTGTGACACTATAAAAAGATAGGCTGTTCAAAACTCACTACTGAGGAATCGCTAGTTACGCGTCAGAGCGTTCTTGGCGTGGTCTATATTAAGCTGTTATCTTTGATTAACAGCACTTTGGCTCAAATTACTAGAATAAAATATCACTTAAATGACGTGAATTCTTATCTTCTGCAAACATGCTTTGTCGTTCAAGAATGTTGGCTGGCGTGGGTAGCGGCTTCAGTCGCAAGCTTGCATTTGGTAATCGTTCCATAGTATCTATTAGTTCCGAGGTTATTCAGGCCCAGGCCGAAGGAAAGCCAATTGTGGCTCTGGAATCGACGATCATCTCGCACGGCCTGCCGTATCCTGCCAATCTAGAGATGGCCCGCAACGTGGAGAAAATTATTCGGCAGACAGGAGCGATTCCAGCGACCTGTGCCTTTATTGGTGGTATCCCCAAAGTTGGTCTTTCTCCTGCCGACCTTGAAACGCTGGCACAGGAGAAAGCCGTCAAAGTCTCTCGACGGGACATAAATGTGGTGATGTCCAGGCGTCTCAATGGCGGGACAACAATCGCAGGCACTATGATTCTTGCAAATATGGCAGGCATTTCTGTATTTTCTACAGGGGGGCTCGGTGGAGTCCACCGCGGCGTAGACACCACTATGGACATTTCTGCCGATCTTGACGAGTTGGGCCGAACCCCAGTCGCAGTAGTCTGTAGCGGTCCAAAATCTATCTTGGATATTCCCCGTACCCTTGAATACCTTGAAACAAAAGGCGTTCCAGTGTTTACCCTAGGGGAGCCTGGTGTGGACGTACCAGGCTTTTTTTCACGAGAGTCAGGCTCTGTCTCCCCTTACACATTTTCAGGGCCAGCAGATGCTGCTTCACTTATACACGCCAACTCTCTAATGAATCTGGGCTCGGGAATGGTCTTTTGTGTTCCCGCCCCGGCCGACCTGGCGATGGATAAGTCTTACATGGATGGTATTATTGAACAAGCACTGGAGGATGCCGACCAATCCGGTGTACAGGGTAAGGATATCACGCCGTTTTTGTTGAGTGCAATCAACAAAGCAACTGAGGGCAACAGTGTCAAAACCAACGTGCAGTTTGTACAAAATAATGCGCGCATCTCCGCTAATATCGCGTGTCAGCTTGCAGCTCTCCGGGTAGGTAATTGATTCGAACCATTGACTAATAATTTTATCTAACACAGTCCGATACGAAAGCGAAATCTGATACTATGGTGGTTTCCATGCCACAGGCAAGAGAAGTGTCCAACACTGAAGGCTCTGAAAACGCAGTCTTGGTTGTAGGTGCTGTCGCTGTTGATCTCACATGCACACTGTCTGAAAGAACTTTCAAGACTTCTAACAAGGCCTCTATTCATACTTCAGTCGGCGGTGTGGGGCATAATGTAGCTCTCGCAGCAACCCTTCACGGAACTCCAACCACCCTTGTTTCCGTCCTCAGCACTAATGATGAGACGCGCCTTCATCCTCGACTCAGCACACAAGGGCTTGTCATTTCTACATCTTCAGAAACCCCACGATACGTTGCATTTCACGACAAGACTGGGGACCTCGTCATGGCCTGTGCTGATATGTCTTCTATCGAGAAGCTTGATCTGGATCACATTCGTACAAACATCGAGAAATCGAAGGCCAAAGTTGTAGCCTTTGATGGGAACATTGGACTCCCCCAGAAACGCCAAGTGCTGCAAAGTGCCGCCAAAATTGGAGCCACTATCGTGTTTGAGCCGACTTCAGTTATCAAATCCCGTGAGTTCGCTGCAATATTTTCCCCTATGAATGTTTATCCACAACATGTTGTAGACATTGCTACTCCAAACCTGGTAGAACTGTCGGAGATAGCTGTTTCTCTCGGTGACAACGGTCTGTTTGATGTTGACTACTGGTTTCCCGTGATTGACGCTCTGGATGCTAACCAGAATTTCAGAACAGTGATGGAAGATTGGGAACGCTCTAGTCCTTCACTCAGGGGTCTTTTATCGGAGGGTATCGCTCAGGAAGCTGTTCGTGTGTTGCCCTACATTCCAAATCTGATAGTGAAGCTGGGCTCCCGTGGTTTATTGTTGTTCCAGATAGTTCCCAGGGCCAGCTACACAGCTCTTCGCAGACACAATGTTAAATCAGCGGTTTTCGGCCGCGGAGATATGGCTCTTGTAGTTGAGTACCACGCAACCGTGGCGCTCGCACCGGAAATGGTGGTGAGTGTTACCGGTGCAGGAGATACTTTATGTGGAGTACTGGTGAGCATGATTTCGAAAGATGCAAATTGGCATTCAAATAGGGCAGAGATCTTAGAGGCAGCGCAGAAAGCTGCAGCTTTGACGGTGAAATCTGCTCAGGCTGTGTCTCCAGAAATTGGAAGCAATTGAATATGATAACCGAACGGCGTACTCCAAAAACCGTATAGAATAACTGCGAAGCAGAAATTGGGGGAAGTTGGAGAAAAGTAAGTAGCATGCGTTGCAGTCAGCCCGGTAAACCGGCAGTGAACGCAAGAGTGGGATAAATATATTTACATTGCGTACTTTCAAAGCTTGGCAAGAGCCTGTACAAATTCCTGACGGGCAGGTTCACTGCTTGGATTCTTGCCCGACAAGTAGTGCAAGAACAAGAGCTCAGAGACGAGAGGCTGTTTCACAACACCCAGAACCGTACCCGAGCCCGGTAACTCCGATTCAGAATAGACAGTAGCTGTCATGACGCCGTCTTTATCTCGGGAGAGACGTAAAACTTCGCCCTTCTTAAGTACCTTCTTTCTAGAAAATAGCTTCTTGAGATCATCAAGGCCGTCCATGAGCCCCTCACCAAGCTCAGCATTGTTCTCAGCCTCCTTGAACTTGTCCTGGTGCAAAATAGCTCTGGTGAATCCGTCTCTCATGTGGTGATAGTCGGTATTTCTAGTAGGCACGATTCTAAAAACGATACGCACACCAGCATTGAGTATGCGAGAAACAAGCAATGGGCCCAGATCTGGGTCCATCAAATCCTTTTCAATGTCAGTGACGTCAGCAAGAGTCTTCTTGATAAGCGGAAAGTCGTCCTTGGGGACATAGAATCCAACACAGTAGACTTTTATTTTAATGAAAGAAACGGTCCGCACTCCGAGACCAAGCAGCGTGAGATTGTCCTCTTCAGGAAAAGATTTTGGGAACGGAGGGACAGATGCATCCGGCTTGACAAAATTGCTTATTTCTGTTTCCAGCTGGATCGCAGAAGTCGATACTTGGTGCAAATAAAGTCCAGCAGAGAGTGAAAGGACTGACAGGCCGATAAAACGACCGAAATGAGCTCTTTTCGGGGTAGTAGATTTCCACAAAGAATTAGAAAAGGCTCTTGTTGCGGACCGCCCCTGAGAGCGAGCCAGGGAGCGAGCAACTGGTGAGAAAATTGAGCGCAGCATGTCAGGAAGCTATGTTTTCAGAGTCAGGCCATTGGCTGGGCCATACGGCTGAGTAGAGCCAGAGAATATTTGAGGAGAGAATAGGATGCATGGGGGCATAATTAGAGAAGGTGAATAATGATATCAAGGAGGAGGAGAAAGATGTTGATGTTTATATTTTATTGCTTAAATTGTTTTATATTATAGAAACGGCTAGTTACCTAGTTATTTTAGTCTGAAAAAAAAAAAGAAGGGGCCCAGCCGGGAATTGAACCCGGGACCTCTCGCAAATTACTCAGAGTTAACCCTAAGCGAGAATTATACCACTAAACCACTGCGCCTCTTATGACAAGGATTGGGTAGAACGCTGGGCAACGCGACGAACAGGAAATAAGGAGACCTGATTTTGCGGCTTTGGGGGGCTTTTGAGAAGTGAGCTTACGCTTTATGGATTTTATTTTGTTTTTTTATTTCTAAATGAGTGGATTTTGAGTGCCTGTAACGCTCTGATGCTGATTGCACATTACAAGCCCCGAAGTCACGTGAACGGACTCAAGATACACCGCTCGGGTCTGAATAGCGGGGATTTTTGTGGTACATTTAAATCATTTGATTAGTTGCAATGGCGTGTGTGGATGAGCAGATGATGTGGCAGGTACTATCGCAGCATTTTTTAGATGCGTTCCTTATACACTATCTGAGGGCAGTTTACGCAGCTGCACTGGCAGGAACCCAGGCACAATGCTACAACCAGAGCATGTTTGAATTGCTCCAAGCTTGTGCTTAAGCTGTGAGCTGAAATGCGTCTTGCTTCTTTTTATTCTTTCAACCATGGCAATTTCAACTTCCAGCATTTCTCGAATACCTCTATTTTTGAGCGTGCCCGTTTCTGCCATCGATACCGAGTCTGCCCCACTTTATCAGGCGCCAGTGCGGGGGAAAAGGCAAGGAATAGAGCATCAGGTACATAGGTAGAGCCACTGAATACAGATAGATTTTTTAAAGAAATTTGGCTCGGAGCAAACGCCCAGACATTCCAGTTTGCGCGCTCGTCCCTTGCAATCATTGCCTTCTTGACTCCGCAAAGTCGCCCGCAAACCGAGCTTCAGCCGCTCCCTCGGTCCTCTCAACCCTTGCCGAGGCCTGCTCGGCACCTGAGGGCCTATCTGCCCACATTTGAACTCCAGCGAAAGCCCGAACACGCCACTGGTACATAGCCGAGCTTTACGTCACGCCACATAGCCAATTTCCCTCTGTCTATTCTCACCGCCTGCTCCGATTTTATCCCGGGCACATATGCTTTGCAAAATTATAAGTATCCCACCAGCCCCTCCCCAGCTTCCCCACAATTTCCCCAGACTCACCCCAGAATCGGTTTGCAAAAAAAGTTAGTTTTCTACACTCCACTTTTTGACAGACCCAAAATCCTTCGTTACAGAATTCTCCTCCACTTTCTTCCACACAACAATGTCTTATCGTCTCCAATCTGTGCTCAATGCATGCTCCTCTGACTCTGAGCGCAACGCCTTTACAGAGCCGCGTGAGCTCATGGTGAAAGAGCGTCAAAAGACGACTTTTGATGTTCGTCAAATGTTTGAGTACATCTATGGATCGCCCGAGTTTGCCCACAAAGTCGAAGAAATTCACCGTACCATTGAGCGTGATCCGCTTTTTAGCAACGACCGCTACTACGAGGTTGAAAAAGCCGAGAACCGTGAAATGACGCTTCAAATGGTTACTAGAATTGCTCAGATGTTCAACTATGATGATACTGTGCTCGGATTCAGTCGCGAGGCCTGTGAGCTAGCCCTTGTCCATCCGGCTGCTATGACGAGACAGGCAGTTCACTACGGTCTCCTTCTCAACACCATCAAGTCAAATGGTACGCCCGAGCAGTGGAAGCACTGGAAGGATGAAGGCTGTTCTTCGCTGAAGCAATTTTACGGCTGCTACGCGATGACTGAGCTGGGCCATGGCTCTAACGTTGCTGGTCTGGAAACCACTGCCACTTTTGACTCGACAACCGACGAATTTGTCATCAATACTCCGCATGAGGGTGCCACGAAATGGTGGATTGGTGGAGCGGCTCACACCGCCAACCACGCAGGCGTCTACGCAAGACTCATTGTCAATGGCAAGGACCATGGTGTCAAAGTGTTTATGGTGCAGATCCGTTCCCGTGAGGATCACTCGCTCATGCCCGGTGTCTCGATTGGCGACATCGGCAAAAAGGTCGGCCTTGACGGTGTCGATAATGGCTGGATCCAGTTCACCAACGTGCGCGTTCCTCGTGACAACATGCTAATGCGTTTCTGCCGGGTTTCGCGCGACGGCTCCGTCGATTCCCCTGCCCTCGAGCAACTCTCGTATGCCGGCCTTCTCGGTGGCCGTATCACCATCACGTATCAGTCGTCCCTAATGATGCGTAAGGCCCTCACCATTGCCATTCGCTATGCGTCGGTGCGCCGTCAATTTGCCCAAATCTCAGATGATGGTACTGAAAATGTTATTCTCGACTATGCCCACCACCAACGCCGTCTCCTGCCGTACCTCTCCTATTGCTACGCCCTTGGCTTCGCTGCCATCGACTTGTACGACAAGCAAAAGGAGATTATGGATGCATTTGCATCAGGTGTACCTTCCACAGATGCCGTCAACAAGCTTAAAGAACTTTTCACCCTCACAGCTACTCTCAAAGCCCACTCCTCCTGGGGTGCCCAGGCGGCCATTGATGAGTGCCGCCAGGCACTTGGTGGTCACGGCTACTCAGAGTACAATGGTCTTGGCGCGTCTTACCGTGACTATGTTGTTAATGGTACGTGGGAAGGCGACAACAATATCCTTTGCCTTTCCGCTGGTGCATCGCTCATAAAGTCTGTTAGTCAAGCAGCCAAGGGCAAACCCCTAGGTCCAGCTCTTGCCTACGTTGCTGACTACATTGGTAAGAGACCGACGCTGGCTGGCCGCTCTCTTGAAGACCCTGCTGTACTCATCGAGGCCTACGAATACGCTGCTAGCTCCGCTATTGTCGACGCGGCTGAGGTCATGCAGGCAAACGTTAAAAGCGGTCTCAATCAGGCTAAGGCTCTCGAGCGTACCTCTCAAATTCGCTTCGAGGCTGCCCGTGTGCACGCTCGCCAGTACGTTGTCAAAGCGTTTTTTGAAAAGGCTGCTACTGCTCCAGATAATCTTCGTGAACCACTTCTGAAGATGGCAAAGCTATTTGCCATTTGGTCTCTCGAGGGTGACTTTGGCATGTTCTTGAAAAATGGCTTCCTTCAGCCCTCCAATGTCAATACCATCACAGATCTCGTCACGGACTACTGCGCTGCTATCCGTGAGCAAGCCATCGCGTACACTGACTCTTTCAACCTATCAGATTTTGTTATCAATGCGCCGATGGGAGTCTATTCAGGTGATGTATACAAGACTTATTTCGATAAGGTTAGGCGTTTGAATCCGTCGCGGGATGCAAAGCCACCGTACTACGAGAAGGTGCTGGAACCTTTTTTTCACCGCAAGTAATTTCCCTGTCAGAATTATTTATGAATAAAAGTGATATTTATCTGCTTTCTGCTTCTTCTAGCACAAAAAAAAGCACCCACTGTGGGGGTCGAACCCACAATCTTCAGATTGCCTTTAAATAGAAGTCTGACGCGTTGCCATTACGCCAAGCGGGCAGAAAAGAAAGCACCCACTGTGGGGGTCGAACCCACAATCTTCAGATTGCCTTGAAGTAGAAGTCTGACGCGTTGCCATTACGCCAAGCGGGCTTTCTTAAAATTCAATAGGTGCTGAAACATAATGAACTGTGGAACAGAATTCAAGGGGTGCGTTCGGGGTGTTGTACACAATACCTTGCATGTAAAACCACCACAAAATGTCAAATACAGACGTTTTGCGTCAATATATAAGGTCAACGGGCTCTGTAGGATTTCGTCATAGTCTTCTGACTCTGAAATATTTTGATTGATGGATTGATTTAGGGTATTGTAAGCTTGTCACTTTTAATATCAAGCCTTGTTAGTTATCTATACTATCTAAACTATTTTCAGTAAATTGAACGACTATTTTCAGTGCTCATTGTCAAATTATGGAATAATCCTCCTTCTGAGTGGTTTCCCACCATTTTCTCAGCAATTAACTGAAATATAGGTTAGGCGAGCACGAGAAAGTACTATCAAAGCGCAACTTTTGAGCTAAGTGTCTGATTTTCTTGAACAGTGAGGCGACTAGCCAGTTTACTTTTACTTTATTTAGAATGAGAAAACCATTTCCGGTTAGCAGATTCTTCCCCTCTCCGTAGCCTCTGCTATGGATCATGGTGCTCTGGAATTATTTTATGTACGGTATGTAGGTTAAATAGAGCGTAAAGATATTACTGTTGGGTACAGAGCATGGAACGGTCGGTACAATTGATGCAAAATCTTGCTAGAATGAATCTAGTATTAGCAATCAAGTCCATAGTTGTTTTCTAGCTCTGATTCGCTTTGCCCTGCTGGTCGCACACCCCAGTGCAGACCATTTGACGCATATTGTTTCGCGGCAGATTTGAAACATTGAGTGTCAAACAGAGCGCTTGATGTCAATGCTTTGCTTATTATTCTTCTTGTAATGTCACTATTGCTCTACTTATCTACTATCAAGTTTTGAATCCTAGTTACATTTCTGCCGAGCAGCCGTCTCTCTTACCCCATCATGTCAGCCGTATCTCCCCCTCTGCCTGATTACGAAGTGGTCCATCACGTGCTCGTGAGACCCCTCCTTTGAGTAGGAAGCCTGCTAAGGCAAATCATGGCACCTATGAAGAAATTTTGAACCTTCTGTGAAAAATGAGACATTAGAATTTCCTGCAATTTTAGTAATCGTGTTTTTTGCTACTGACTCGTACTTACATTGTTGTGCTGTACAAACATTATGAGTACAACTCTAGAGCCCCACTTGAATTTCAACCCTCTGTCGAAAGCCTGTTTTGGCAGCGACTGAAATTCCCCTTGCCTCTCTAAATTCTTGAGTTTAACTTGCTCTAAGACAATAATGACCGGTTCCAAAGGCCCTAAATTTTATGGCGTGCAAAATGGCCGGAGTCCTGGAGTTTACAAATCTTGGCCGGAGGCCCAAGCCCAGGTAGACGGCTTTCAAAATGCCAAACACAAGTCGTTTAAAACGGCAGCTGAGGCTGAGGCGTTTGTGAAGGAAGGAGCAAACTCGAGTTATGAGGCTCCTTCTCGAAAGGCTGGTTCTCGTTCAGAAGATCCCATTGTTGTGAGCGGTAGAATATCTACAACGAGGGTTGACAAAAATGTCGCAAATTCCAACTCGCGCCTTAAAAAGCAAACTGTAAGTAAGCATGCTATCGTGAACTCCAACTTAACGGCAAATCTTGATGATCCTTTTCAAAACGGCGAACCAGTTACCGTAGTCTATGTGGATGGATCGGCACGTGCGAATGGAAAGCATAATGCTAGGGCCGGATACGGCGTTTATTACGGTCCAGATGACAAACGTAATGTATCTGCCCCGCTTCATGGCTGTGATCAGACAAATCAAAGAGCAGAACTGACCGCCATTTTGAGCGCCCTCCAGCATCATGATAAAAGCAAGGGAAATCTGCTCATAAAGTCCGACTCAATGTATGCCATGAATTGTATTCTTTTATGGGCGAACAATTGGGAAAAGAAGGGCTGGAAAACCAGTGATGGCAAGGCGGTCAAGAATAAGGACTTGATTGTCATGTGTCGTGCCGAATTGAAGCGCATAGGAGAAAGTCATGTCATTATGAAATATGTTAAAGGGCACGCTGGAGAGTCTGGAAATGAAATGGCTGATAGGCTGGCCGTAAAAGGTGCAAACATGCATTAAGTGGCCTGTCATATGATCACTAATGGCTGGAGAGTTGCGTATAGTACATTCTCCTAAGCTGGCAGACTTGACTCTTGGTAATCAACAAAACCAAGATTTGTGACTATATTTATTTCTACCGCTACATCTCTATAATATCCTAATTCACTGGTGCGTAAATAACTAGAATATTTTAAGGCGTTCTAAACCCACAAAGTGCTTCTCCTTTGTTGCCGCCCCGCAAAGAGAGGATGCTCAACATTGTTGTTTACGCTGTTCCAATCCACTAGCTCAGGGATGACCATGATTTTTTTCAGTCACAGAGCTTTCGCCAGGATGACAGGTGAAGTCTAGCTTGTATTGCATGCTAGTGTATGCTATCGTGCGTGCATGCTATTATATGCTATAGCCACGTTTCATCAGTGTAGCTGCTAAGCAAGGTTGAGAATACCGGGAGGGCAACCTGACCAGACAGAAGCTAAACTTGAACAGCTAGAATTTTTTGAAAAGTGTTCTACAAACGAGCCATCTGCCTTTCTCAAAAACACCATTGATATGGTTGTGGCCGGCTTTCAGCATAATCAAAACAGCGGGGAGTTTGAACCTGGCTATCTTCACCACAGAACAGTCTTTTCGGCGCCTCTAAGCTGTGACCTTGCTGCCCACGTAGAGTACGACCTGCTACTGTATGCTAAGGTAGACCTCACACAAGGAGCTTACACACTTTCCGCGAATGCTGATATTTCTAAAAGGAAGAGCCAAGCCAAGCAAAAACAAGACTATGCCAAGCCCCGAAAAGGTCTGGTTTGAGATACCAAGTTAACGGCCAGATTTGAACGGATTCAGGCGCAATTTCCGATTGGTGATTTCAGAAAAATAAGAATGTTAGCAGCAATGCAAGCACTCTGTGAAAAGAACATATCATGTTTGGCCAATTAGGTAGATACCACGGGTATGTTTGTTCGAGAGCAGACAGGGGCCAAAGAGGAATAAAAGAGTCTCAGTCTGGCCCGAGGAGCAGATGAGACCGAGAATAGAACTAGCAAAGATCTAGCCTAAGATCGGCTACGCTGCGGCAAATGAAAAGGAAGTTGCATTGGCGCAAAAGCACAAAAAAATATTTTTAAACAAATACTAGAGGCATTGTCCTAGAAAAGAAAGAAGAGAAAACGCGGGGGGAGAGGGCAGGGCTGCTTACAGGCAGATGTCAACTCACTGCCTCTGCGCACACCAAACGTCCAATTCCAATGCCTGCAAATTGCACAGCCGTGCATGCCTCAAACCATTCTGGCAAACCATTCTGGCATAGGGCAATGAAACATAGGAGCGCAACTTTATATATACTAAGAATTCCTTGCTTTTTTCGTCTTCATGAACACATTCACATAACAGCAAATTCATAATTGAATTTTGAGGTGTGCTCTCCATATTTGTCGCACTTTTCTCTATTCAACTTCTTCCTGACGCCAATAGAAAGTCAGAAAGCCGCTCAGTGATTTCACATCTATAGGGTTGCAAGTGATCACTATTCTTTCTACTATTTGAATTTTCAAGGTCAATCATTTCTACTCGTCAAAAATTCTGACTTACACGACCTGCCTCTTTCATATCGTGTATCCTTGAGTTCTGGCTGAGGACTATTCAAGCATCGCGAGTAACTACGATCCTAATTCTCATCTACTACTACCATGGCTGTCCGCATTGTTGTCAGTTTACAGCATGGCGATGAGACACCATACGTCATTATTGATGATGATGGCCAACAAGTGAAAGAGTTCGGCGAGTTGGCACTTGCAAAAGCCTATGTAGCCGCAAAAAACGCTTCGCCAGTTGCATTGGGTCCTGTTCTTCCTCCAGAGATGGCCAGGCTGCGTTCAGAGCAAAGGGAAACAGAGCAAAGGGCAAATGTGCAGTTTGAGGCTGATCAAAGAGCAGCAACGGAAGAAGCAGCAACGGAAGAAGCAGCAAAGGAAGAAGTGGCAAATGAAGAAGCAGCAAAGGAAGAAGTAGCGAAGGAAGAAGTGGCAAATGAAGAAGCAGCGAAGGAAGAAGCAGCGAAGGAAGAAGCAGCAAAGGAGAGAGCAGAAATGCTCAAAATGCGTTCCGAAACGAAGATAATGGCCGAGCAAAGAGCAGCCGAGCAAAGAGCAGCTGAGCAAAAACCTATCCGACCTGTGCCGGCATTTTGTAATTCTTCTAGTGAAGCTTCTCCACCTCCTTTGAAGGGCGATTTCAAAATTCGTCTCGTATTTTTTGAGGTTTACTCTTGTGAAAACTTCCAACCTTACGCGTTTATCATTGAGCCAGAAGCAGCTCGCCACCCCGCTGTCGCGCCTTACTTGAAGGATGTGTACACCATTCACACAAGCAATGATGTGGTCTTCGATCCGTTTGACAATGATAAAATGACTGGTGAGGTAGTCGTGTTTTACGATAAGTCAAAGCAGCAGATAGAGGCGGGATATAAGGCTATCGAGCGGTTACTGATAGCTCATGGTCATCTCAATTGTCAAGAATATTTCCCGCTGCTAAATATTGTCCTGGACTTTGACTGCGCTGCATATCTTCGAGACTGTGTCTATATGCATAGCTGGGTGTGGAAGCTTGACAACGGGAAAGACATGAGACAAAACAATATCTCTGGATGGGATAATCTATTGTTTATTCACAATCAGCTGACAAAAAAAGCGCGCCATGTCAGACTCAGTGTGGCTGAAGTTCCTGGTAAGGAACGTTCTATGAATTTGGATATCAAGTACGATATTGAAGAAGAAAGCCAGCGCAGATAGTAACTGTTAGGCTTGGCCAAGACATATTGAATCATCTTAATGCAATGAAACCTGTGCATGACATTCACGACTTTTATAACTTCTTTAGGAAATGAAGAGGACTTTCAAAGCTTTCAACTGGCAACCAGAAGTTTGTTAATCTCGATCTGTATGGAGCCTGAGTCGATGTTATCATGCCACGTCAATTCATGTTGATTATCATAAAAGCTCATTTCTATGCTATGCATTTTCCGGCAAAACTCTATCCAGAAAGTCAAACAAATCATCCAATTCCTGCTCATTGGCCGAATGTACTAGACCATCATAACGATGCCATTCTGCCTTGTCAAAGCCCTCTGACTGCAGCTGCTGAAAGCTCTTTTCGCCATACTGATACTGGATCACGTTATCGAGAGTTCCGTGGCCAAAAAACACTGGGGTGTGCTTATTAGCCAGCTCCTTCTTCTGGCCCAGCAGAACCTGTGCCAGCGGTAAATAACTCGAGAGGATGACGTAGCCGCCAATCTTGGTGTCTGAAGTCATTAGGTTTGTGAGCGAGACGGCACCGCCCTGTGAGAAGCCACCTACAACAATTCGCTCTGGGCGGACGCCGACATCAATTTCTTTTTGGATGAGCCGCTGTAGCGTGGCTGCTGACTCGCGGATACCTTCCTCATCCTGGTCAGACACAGAGATGGCTGCCAATTTCTTGATATCATACCAGGCTGGCATTTTGGCACCATAGTTTAAAGTCACAGGGCGGTTGGGGGCGTCAGGAAACACAAAGTTGACGTGCTGGAGACGCTTACGCTGGCGGGCGAGGTCAGCAAGAAACTTCCAGCCCTCTCCGGAGTCTCCTAAACCGTGAAGAAAGATGATAGAGGCAGAAGACGTCGTTTTGGCAGGGATACGCAACGTCATTTTGTAACCAAATGCGAGTGCCAGTGCGAAAAGGAAAATTCCAGTTAGTTTAGTGGGAGATAGCATAGAAAGCGGGGAGGAGTTCTGGGACGAAAGCTGGACAAGCTGCTGGGAGGAGATGGCAGAGATGGAGAGTGTGGGGATTTTCTGGGAGCCTGTTGAGACAGACGGCTCTACCCAAGGTGATCACGTAATCACCGGGCGGAAGGTATCATACGATACCCTTTATGGGTCAATCTTGTGAATTCTCCTATTATATAAACCCTATTACCTCCTCCGTTATTTCTACGGAGATTATAGCTCAATCCAAGTGCTCTAGTTTATTTACATCTCATATCCACTATCATTATATGTCTGTCTCAATCCACGTCCATTCCAGGCCTAACGCCCAACATGAACAGGTAATGAGCCCTAGTGTTTCCTCTAGTGTTTCCACTCCATTTCAAGGAAAGCTTCTGCCTAATCTCAAGCTGGTCCGGTCAACAACTCCCCCCCCAATTTGAACAGGTTATGAGCCCTAGTGTTTCCTCTAGTGTTTCCACTCCATTTCAAGGAAAGCTTCTACCTAATCTCAAGCCTGAGAATAGACTCAATTCTGCAGCGACCAACTTTCCTACCTTTATTCTGGAAGCTGCCAAAAGTCTTCAATCTGTGGGTATTAAACTAGACTGTGGAACACTGGATATTATGGTCTCCAACGGGTTTAGCATCTCACCTACAATAAACAACTACGACATCTCTTCCACCGTAAATCTTGACTACAAGAAAGCCTTAGCTGATATCTTCGCCAAATTTGAAGAAGATTGTATAGCTGCCAACGGAAATGAAGAAGGTGAATCTGCTGCATGCAAACGCCATGATGACCAAGTGAAGGAACTCAACAAACAATATGGTAACAAGGAAGAATGGAATCTAAAAGACTTACACCCAATGGAAATGGATGCTGTTTCCAACTTCTTTAATACCAACATATCTCCCTCCCTGCGTTTTGAAATCAACTGGTATATCGGAAGCCGTAGTATCACACGCAACCTCAAGGAACTCCGAAAACGTCACCTAAGCTGTGGATTCGACTCTTGGCTTGACAATACTATGAAGATAGTCCGCAGTATAAATATGGGTGAGGGAGATTGTCCTGCCATGACAACAATCAAACATTGGGGAGAATTTCTTACCATTGATCAACTTCAAGCCGTTGTGATGATACTCATGTGGCTCCTTAAAGGAGTAGACGTAATGGAGTTATTCAAGGATGAGAAGGACTTCAAACTCTCTCTATGCTATCTCGAATCGAAACGTGTGTCTGCCGCAGCAAGATCAAATCTTCGGACGGCCCTCACGACCTCGATTACACATACTGCCTTGCTTGCTGACAAGAAGTCAGAGAATGGTCAGAACAAGCACAAGGACAAGAGATCAAACCGTAGTAAGTGTGAGCACTGCAAGAAACTCGGTCACAAGAAAGAGTCCTGCTTCAAGCTTCATCCAGAGCTGAAGATAGGAAGGATGTCAAATTCCAAATCAAATGAATCCGACCTTGGCCTCTATCTTGAATCCACTTATGGAACTTAGACATCGCCTGACTAGCTGCAGATCGGAATAAAAATAAATCTAAAACTTCTGTATATTCCGATCGCCTGTTAGGATGCCTGGATAGTGGCGCTACCAGTCATATTTTCAATGACCGGACCCACTTCACTTCGTTTCAAATCACTCTGTTACTGGTCTTAATGAAAAAGCGAAGGTACATGGCATAGGAGATATCCGCGTTCAGTTTCGAGAACTTGGTTCATCCAACACTCCCTCAATATAACTTACTTTAAAGAACGTACTTCATATCCCCAGGTCACCTCGTTGTCTTATCTCTCTTTCAAGACTTCTTCGAAACCCGAACTTCAGCATCGAAACAAATCAACGTACGATGACGCTGAAGACCAATGGCAAGAAATTTATTGAAATAGGCCATGAAACCAATAATAGTCTATACATTGCAGACATTGGTGTTGCTAGCCGTAGAACCTTTTCGGCATTCATTGGAGAAGCAAAGCATCTTGAACTGATGCGTATTCATGAGAAGCTTGGCCATCTCAATTTCACTGCCATAAAGCGGATGATAAAGACTGGCCTCATCCGTCACATACTCACCTTGACCAGCAGTACACAAACTGCATGTCCTGTGATCTAATGAAAGCGTCTCGGAGACCCTTCCATCCCGTAAAGGAAGCTCGTTCTCGGCGTCCATTGGAACTTATTCATTCAGATATCGCCGGTTCAATCTCTCGTCCATAAGGAATCAATGGTGAACAATTCTACATCACCTTTGTTGATGATTTCTCACACTTTGCAGAAGTACATTGTCTTACTTCCACTTCTCAAGCAAAGCATGTTATTATGGACACTCTCAGAAGATGGAATACAGCCCACAATCACAAAGGTTTCAAAGTTAATATCTTCAGGACTAATGGTGGATCTGAGTATCACAGCTCATTGATGGAACGGTTCTACCATGAAAATGGTATGACAAAGCAGACTACACCGCCTAACACTCCGCAACTGAACGGTGTTGCTGAGAGGATCAATCGCACTCTATTTGCGACTGCTCGTGCACTGCTACACATATCGGCCCTAAATCTTCAATTCTGGCCGTATGCAATTACAACTGCATGTTATATTCGGAACAGACTCCCTCATTCTTCGGGGAGAGTCCCCATCAAAGCATTCTACGAGGATTCTCCGCTGACTCCTATGCACGTTTTTGGCTGCAATGTCATAGTTTTTAACGATGCCGATGACAAAGGAAAATTTGAACCGAGAGGAAGTCTCGGTAGGTTTGTTGGCTACTCATGGTTTCACAAAGGTTACAAGATTTACATTCCTGAACAGGGCCATATAGTCACCTCCACTCATGTTAAATTTGAGGATGACAATTTCTCAGTCGCCACAACACTCTCAGCACCGACCACTCCCTCGCAAGAGACGACTGAATCCGAGAATAATTCAGCATCAACTGTCTCTTATGTTAGCGTTAACCCAACGACCACTTCGGATCGTATTTCTCACACTGCACCGCCATCCTGGGCGGCTCCTATCATCTCGTCCGGACCCACCTCGCAACATGCTACACTGGTTAATCAAAGGAAGGGTCCATGGTGGGCTGATTGATAGGATCCAGAAAAACGATAATGGGATCCAAAAAGGGGAGCCTATCTGGAAACGGAGACGGGATGGTTTGTGCGAGCTTAGCAATTGGCTCCTGACGTATATATTGGTCAGGATTGTAACAAGCTGCAGGAATTCAGCGCGAGTATGGTAGGCTAGGGCCAGCGTTTGTTGAGTACAAGTTACTGGTAACGGACAAGAGAGAGTTGCAGCAGGATAATGCATCGCCCTGAGAATCGTGCGAAAAAAAAACAACAAACAACAAACAACTTAATCAACCCCTGATGACTGATGCCAGTTCATTGGCAGTCTAGAAATGAGACTTCGGAGAGAGTGGTGGTGATCTCATTGTAAATGTGGTGCATTAATGGATGGGTCAGGAGGGCACCAAGAATGAGAATTGTAAGTGATACAACGGATCTGAAACAATCATCTCTGAGTTGAGAACAATGGG
This sequence comes from Grinbergsozyma bentonensis, assembly GCA_030561725.1. Taxonomy (NCBI): domain Eukaryota; kingdom Fungi; phylum Ascomycota; class Dipodascomycetes; order Dipodascales; family Trichomonascaceae; genus Grinbergsozyma; species Grinbergsozyma bentonensis. The sequence continues at coordinate 45,796 of JAKTYB010000075.1, read as the reverse complement.
GGCCAAGCCGTAAGGACCAGCCTATAGAGCACCTTCTTTTGGCTCGGTAAATACCTTGCTCAACAAATCCACAACACCAGCCCTAGTGTAATCTCCTCTTACCCCATTCCTGGTAAATGCAATACGAACATACAACTTGGTGATTCCTTTTACAGAATTCTCCAAGCTATCCATCCAGCCTCCAAGTGAGAAAGCATTTTCAGTGCCTCTATATCGCTCCACGTCATCAATAATGAGAGAGAATGCCTCCCATGCAGTGTCTGCTGGCAGCGATGTCCAATTTAAATAAAGTTTTTCACCAAAATCGACGCCAATGAAAGAAGGAGTGCCACTAAAAGTAGGGCCTCCACGACGCAACTGGGCTACAGTCTGAATAATGGAGTCAAAATCCCAGCGGGCAATGCCACTGACAAACAACCCGACGAGAATGCCCTGGTATGCTAGTCCAGCATGGTTGGGGAATGACGCGCCGGGCAGCAGGATCAGGCCAATGATGTAATGGTGGAGACGCAGTGTCTGGTTCGGAATCAATGATAGCAGTAGCAGGGTGAGAGCCATCAAACCATAAATTCCAAGGTACTTGAGCAGCTTTCCTGTGCGCCAGATGATGTACGCTTGGCCAATGGCAATTGCAAGAATAATGCCACTGAGAGTCAGCACAGCGGCCCAGCCACCCACCTGTGCATTCAAGTCGTGTACGGTAAGCCGGTCAAGAGGCAGACTGCCAAACACAATATTTTGCAGAATGCCAACGTAATAAAATGAGACCCAGAAAAGTGAGCGTGACAGATTAGGTGTAACATCTTCCTTTGCATCTCTCACCCCTGGTTCGTTATAAGACTCCATTTCCTCGGTTATCGATTCGGCAATGGAAGTCTCATCATCGATTCTTGCATACTTCGGCACCGAGATTGCTCGTGAAGCAATCACGGGCTTGACAAACAGCTTGTAAAGAAGGTATGCCGAAAGAAGACAAGGCAAAAATCGACGAAAACCCAGTGAGATCAGTTCTGCGGCAGGCCGCTCAGCCTGTGGTTGCAATGGCGGATCCGCGGCAAGCACAACTGTCCAGAAGCCGACAGCCACAAGTAAGAAAAAAAAGCATGCAGGCTCGGAAACAAAATAGCCATAGACAAGAGAGTTGAAAATGTTGACATAAATGATAACCCATTTAAGATCATTACAGTCTCGATATGTGTGGGCACTACGAGCATCCACCGTGTAAGAAGCCGGGAATTCAGAGTCAAAGGCCATTGACTCAATACCATTTGAAAAAGATGACGAAAAGTTGGAGGCTGGGCCGCGAAACGAAATGACGCCACCCCCACCCTTACTATCTGACACGACCCCAGCGTGGATGGCACTTGCACAGATGAAGGAATCAGCGCGATATGACGACTCGTTGGAGCCAACGACAAAGGGCCGATAGATTGCCTCTTGAAGACCAACGCCCCAGCGGGAATAGGTTTGAGAGCCCGATATGCATCCTGCAGGGCACTTGAAGGAAAATGACGAAAGAGACGTGGCGCCGCACTGCGAGCCGTCGAGCCCACAGCGGTCGTTTGGCCCGGCCCAGACTTGTGCTGTCTGCGAGCACGAAAGCGTCGCTGCTTTAGCACCGTCAACAAACGGTTCAGAAAGGACAGAATGTGATGCCAGGAACCCAAAAACTGCAGCCCACAACAAGACATAGCTTACACCACCGATAACAGCGGGAATCAGACCATGCTTGATGACTTTATCCGGAAATGCCTGGATAAGCGGGAAGATAACAGAAATTCTCGGCTCTACAGGCCGCTCAGGACCTGAGAGCTTTTCTATGAAGCTCCGCAGCGTCCAAAACATCTGTTTGGGCCAATCGGGTGATGAGTTTTGAGCTTCTGTGTGCCCCACCCTCCACCCCGCGTCGGAACCAGTGTCGGGAGTGGACCGAACTTCGAGCAGCCAAGATTGATTGGCGATGACCACATTGCGGCTCTTTCCTCTAAATTTTTGATCTCTGATATTTGCTCTCTGCCTCTTCTCCGCCGCACAAGTTTCCACCCAGCAGCACCAGTTTCAGCCTGTCCGAGCTTTGACGCTGCATCCCGGGGTCGTCAGCCTGCAGGGGCATGATGGCTTCCACTGATCCTCTTCTAGAAGTCCCAATTGCTGGTGTAACCGTCTGATATCATCAGTTTCGAAGACTCAGAGCATTCCGTTCATGTGGCTATAGGAAGAAAACGAAAATGATAGATAGTAGCGAATGACAAAATTACTTGAAATTGTTTCTATTGGAACTGCTGGGTAACATTTTCATCTATGCACCCCTGGCACGCTCCCCCTCCTTCCCACAGCGCGCTTCTCCATCCCCCGCACGGCTGTGTCAAGGAGGTGGGGCGGTGCCCCACAAAACTCCCAAGCCGCCAAAAACTCTCCTTCATCACAATCACCATGAGCACAGCTGTGGACGAATTGCCGCCAGTGGTGCTGGAGCTCGGCTCACACTCGACTCGTGTCGGTTTTGGTGGAGACATTGCGCCCAAGCACATTCTGCCGACAGCTTACGGAAAGACGGGTGACGAGTACACCTTTGGCGAGCGCGTGCACGACCCTGTCGCCGGTAAGGACATTTACGTGCCCATGGCCGACGGATGCGTCCAGGACTGGAATGCTGTGGGGCATTTTATGCGCTATATTTATGACGAAAAGCTGGGGCTGGGCGCCGACGAGCAGCCGCTGCTGCTGACGGAGCCCGCCTGGAATTCGACTTCAAACAAACAGAGAGCCCTGGAAACGGCGTTTGAGGAGCTGGAAGTGCCGCTTTTTTCGCTAGCCAAAGCTCCTGTCTGCGCAGCATTTGAGTCCTCCAAGTTCACGGCCCTCGTTATCGACGTCGGTGCCGCTGTAGCGTCTGTCGCGCCGGTCGTTGACGGCGTGGTGGTTCAAAAAGGTGTTTTGCATAGCAAAATTGCTGGTGACTTTTTGAATCTGCACATCTTAGCCAACTGGAAGAGCAGAGCCATCAACCCGGTCCCGTCCTTCCAGGTCAAGTCCAAAATTCCCGTTGACCCCGGTCAGCCGGCCAATGCCGTGCTCGCAAGCTACCCTGGCCTCACAGAGTCGTACCAGATGTACGAAACAGCTGGTGTACTTACAGAATTCAAAGAAACAACGACTCAGGTTTGTGAACAGCAATTCTCTGCGAACGAGCTCCAGCTCATGCACAATATCCGCCCATTCGAGTTCCCAGACGGGTATAACATCTCCTTTGGTGTGGAGCGTTTTGCTGCGTGTGAGGCGCTCTTTGCCCCAGCAGCCTACCCTCTTCCTGAGGCTCCTCTTCCTTATGCCACTCCTGGTCTTTCGGAGCTCATCTACAATTCCCTCACAAAGTCTGATCTGTCTCCCGAGATGCAGTCTGGTCTGCTCAATTCGGTCGTCATCACGGGCGGTACCACTTTACTTCAGGGCCTGACAAACAGAATCGTCTATGATTTGTCTCGCCAGCTGCCTGGTGCTACCCGTCTGACAACCGGTCTTAACGCGACTGACAGAAAGCTGACGGTCTGGACCGGTGCTTCTATTCTGGCGTCGCTGCCGTCTTATGATGGTTGGGTGTCGAGGGCGGATTACGATGAGCACGGTGCCGTGGCTCTTGCTGAAAAGAAATTCAAGTAATGTAAGATAATGTATGATTTAGCACGGTATACACAGCTCGCCCGTGCAGGAAGTAAGGTCTTGATGAATGCTGGTGCAGTTGATAGCTCCGTTCTCTCCTACATTCCAATATCGGACTGTCTAATGGCATCCTCAAGACTTTCTCGTCCCTGGTTCCTTAGCCAATCAAGCATAAATTAGGGTATATTAAAGTTTGGTATGAAATAAATTAATGCGGCTACAGGTAAAGCCTAATCGTGGATCACCTAATGTTCTCCCTGTTTCGCTGAAGTCGTGCTTGGGCTTTTTGCAGGCGCTCCTTAGACATGCCGCTGACGCGGCCACGTGCCACGCTAGTGTTACTGCTCGAATTGCTGTGTATGGTAAGATCCTTCATTGTCAAGTCGCGGACAGATTCCGCAGTTGAGTCGGAGTTCGCACTGATGGGAATCTGTGAGAGAGGATGGGTGGCAAAAAGAGAGTGGGGTCGTGGCTTTGTTGCTGCAGCAGAGGGAATTGCATCAAGATTGGAATCAACCAAGGCCCTCCTGTCACTGCTCTCGCCTGGCAACCAATCTCGAGATCGCGTATGTTGAAAAAGAGAGCGGGGGTGCGGTTGAGCTGCTTGTGAAGGTTGCTGAGCCGGTGGGGGCTGACGAAATACTGGATTCTCAAGCTCATGTACGCGACGCTCCGCAGCTTCAAGTCTCTTTTGAATATCTTTGAAAGACGCAAGCTCGCTCTGGAACTTCTTCTTCTCAGCTGCCAAAACGTCTGCACGCTCCTCTGCTGCCAAAAGTGCGCTGGCAGCAGAGTCCTTCATGTGGGGGGCCAGCGCCAAACGTGTGTTGCGCTGTTTTTCATGTTCCAAAGCGTCTTCAGCATCTTCCCAGCGCTTCTTGTACAGTTGAGCTTGCGCCTGCGCGGCCAAGAGCTCGTCACGGGCGGGAGACTTTTGGCTGATGCATTTCTTGAGTTTCTCGAGTTCATAGCGTAGTTCAACGTTTTCTTTGTCAATCTTTTGCATGTACGACGTGGTGGATGCAATTGACTTGGAGATGGATAGGTGCGAGTTCTTGTCCAACTGAAGAATTCGGGCGATGGCCTCGTCGTTTTCCTTAATAAGAGAAGCAAGAGTAGCGGAGACCGCGTCGCTAGGCTGACTGGATTCACTCGGTAGATCTGGTAGTTTTTTTTCAACTTTTTGAGATCTTTTCCTACTCACTGAGTGTGATCTGTCGGCTTCCTTTGGAGACGATCCCTCCGTCTTTTCAGATGAAGGCACTGCTGTCGCTTTTTTCGCATCACCTGCTGTTTCAGCTCCTTTCCAAGGAGATGGGAATCTCCCTGGAATCCCATACGTTGGCTTTATAGACAAGTCCATCCAAGAACTTCTCTTGGCCTCCTTGGCCTCCTTACCTGGCACTTTCTTTGTCGCTGGCGTACTCTGAGGGACAGACTTCGCCAGAGACTCCATATCCGAAGACGGAGTATAGCCAGGCTTAAAAGAAACTGTTTTGGGCTTTGCCGCTGTTCCTGGTGTCTTCAAAATACTTCTCCCTTGCAGTCTCGACGGCAGTGGAGTTTCGTCAACAAGAGGTCCACCGGCAAGGGAATTGGTCAAAATGTTATTGTCATCATCAAAAACAGAAGGAGTGACGTTTGCTTCATCATCTTGTTCGTTTTCCGCGTTCTGAAGGCGCTGAGTGAGCCCAGAAAGTTTAGGGGCTGCTGGCGGAGTTTTACCAAACAGGACGTTTGGCAGGGCGTTGAACGCCCAGCGCATTGCGGGGGTCTCGGGAATGTCATAGGTAGTGTATTCCGACTCAGCAGACCGCTTAGACGAGGTCCAAGCCATCTCTAATTGAAGGTAAAGGAGCTGACGGTGAGTTGAACGAGTTGGATTAGGACTGGATCCTAAGACATACCGGATTCGGGAAGCAACAAACAAAAACAAAAACTCTGTGCGGCTGTGCAAAATGTGGGGATTTATCGGTGTAGAGAAAGAGTGATGCAAAGGGGTGAGACGCAATGTGAGAGACGACAGGAGCATTTGCGAGCGCTGAAAACTAGCTAGGGTAATTTGTATTGGCGGTTTATTGACTCCTCAAATTTGGTCTAGCTTATTATTTTTCAAATTATGAGTGCCGCAGCGCCGCATATCAGCACCGTTGTCTGTCACTTACAATGTTAACGAGGTTCAACTTCCTGCCTTTGAGTTTGATGGCAGATCACGACCCGTGGTAAAGGGCCAATTTCCAACAATGTAAAGTAGGTCAGAGGGCATATGTGCGTGCTAGATCAATCACTCTCCACTAGCAGTTTGCCAGGTCTCAACCGTGAGCACGCTATAATTTGATTGATTCGATCCGTCAGACGTGGCGCACGCCACACCTAATCCCACCAAACTGCCAATCAGACCTCTGTTATCCTCTTCAGCTTGATCACCAATAGCCACATCTGGAAACGAAACTCTAAAACGTTCAATGCCAGAACCCATATATATGTGCTTGTCCGGTGACGATTAGCCCCTCATTGCCAAATGCTGCGCCTCTCATCTGCCCTGTCTCTCCCTGCCATTATGGCCTGGCTGCTCATGTGTCTCTGCACAGCCGCGCCAACCGAAACTCCCCACAATCAACAGCTCCACAATTACCATCTTCACCATCTTCACTCAAAAGCCGATTCCACTATGCCAATTACGCTTGACGGGCTTTTGAAGGATGGCAAGAAGATGGCCGGAACTGTCCGGACCAAGGCTCCGGGGATGATCAGCAAAGGTTCGAGCATGCTCAATGGCAATACTAGTAGTGATAATAATGAGAATGAGGAGGAGAAGATGGAGGCGAGACCGCTCTCGGCTCTGACGGATCCAAAATCATTTCCCATGCCTCCCAAGGCTGGTGGATCTGCGTTTCCTGACAGACCAGGCTATGTCACACCGCATCAGCAACCGCTGCAACCGCTGCCCGCGTATGGAGTTCAGCAACAACCGGCATATGGACAACCGCAACAAGCTTATGGACAGCCGCAACAAGTGTACGGGCAACCACAACAAGCTTATGGTCAACCTCAACAAGCATACGGTCAACCACAACAAGCATACGGTCAACCTCAACCGGCTTACGGACAGCCTGCTCAATCCGGACTACCCGCTTATGGGCAACCCGCACAGCCTGCTTACGGCCAGACTGCCTATGGAGAGTCAGGACAGCCACCACAGGCTTATGGACATCTTCCACAAGGTCATTTAGCTTCTCCTCCCCCACAAGCCGGTTCTAATGCATACGGCCAGCCGCCACCCCCTCCCCAAGTGGCCGCTCCTCCTGTACAACAAGCTTATCAGCCGGCTCCTTCTGCTCCTGCCAGCCTAGCAACACCTGCAGACCAGCAATACGGTCAACCTGCTTATGCCGGGCTGCCTCCATATGGCCAACAACCAGTCAATCAGGCCCTCAACCAGGCTCAAGCTGCGACCGGCGGGCACCCTCCTTATGGACAGCAGCCGATAGCTTCACAGCAGGCCTATGGCCAGCAGCATCCGCCAGGTCATCCCGTAGTTGGTGAGCAGCCAGCCTCTGCACAACTGGCGGCTCCTGCTGGGCAGCCAGTCTATGGGCAGCCTGCCGCTCCTGTTGGACAATCAGAATACGGTCAACAAGCGCTCCCTCCTGCTCCACATAGACCACCTACATATGGTCAGGCACCGTCGCAGGCTGCTTCTCAGCCAGCTTACGGACAGTCTCCTGTGCCATCTCCCCAACCGGCCGCACAGCCTGCTTATGCACACTCGGCAAACGGTCAGCAGTCTCCTGGCCCGCCTCCAAGTCAGCCCACTGTTGTACCATCATGGCAGAATCCCCAGCTGTACGCTCAGCCTGATCTTTCAGCTTCAAACCCAGTGCAATCTCCTCCTGCTGACCCTCAAGGCCGTCCACCTATTGTTTATGCCATGCCGCAGAAGCCCATTAAAAAGCCAGATGAGATTCCCAAATCGAAGGTTCCACTAGCTGATCCTTTATCATTTGCTCCACCTCCTTCCTTCGTCGGACGTGCATTTGGCCAGGATTCTGCAAACCCAACGCCAAAGCCTCCAATTCGAGCTTCTTCCTCCTCTCCAGCTAGTGAAGGCCCAGGTCCGCGAGCACCGCCGCCAGTGCCCTCAAGAGGACAATCAGCAGCAGCGGTGGCCCCAGCACAACAACCTGCTTCTGCAGCTGTCGCGCCCGTTCCAGCTCAGAGGGTACCATTGCCAGATCCGCATAGTTTTGCACCTCCTCCTACTATTGCTTCAGCTAACCTTCCAGCACGAGCTCCATCTGAAGCTGAACGGACAGCCACTGCTGTGGCATCTGGCAGAGACTCAGCTCCTCCACCCTATGCCGTCCAACAGCCGCCTAATGCGGTGGTTGAGAACCTTACCCAGCGTGCTGAAGAGATGTCTCTCCAAGAGCCAGCGGCCTCTACTGCTTCACCGGTCACAGCCGGTGCTCCAAATTTTGCTGCTGAAATAGCGAGAATGAGGGGCGGAAAAGGTATGGGTCAGCCGGCAAATGTGGACTCAGATGCTGATTTTGCTTCCCCCGCTATCATCAAACCCAAAGCGAAGCCGCCGGTTCCAGCAAAAAAAATCCCACCGCCAGTGCCTAAAAAAAAACCTTCTCTTGTTGCTGGTCATGGCGCACCTTCTCAACACCCATCCCCAGTGGTAGCTTCTCTTCCTCATCACCGCGATGCTCCTCCTCCGGTCGACTACTCTAGCCGACCAACAATGGGCCTTCCTGCTATTGTTCCGCGTAATTCCGGTAACGGGATCCCGCCGTCATTCCCCAAGGATTTTGAATAGCAACTAAAGACGGGGTGGTTTGCCGAGAACCCCCCGGTCATTCCAGCGTACTTCACCAACAAGAATTGGGCCGCAAGTAGAGGTTTTGTTGGAAGCAAGTACTATTTGAAATTGGCTGTGCGTATGCAGGAGGATTTGAGGGTTTTGCATCTTCATATTGAGTGGGATAATAGTAATCCAATCGGCACTGTGAGGTTGCTAACCAGTATGTCACCGCCTCCAAAACAACTGACTGATCAGGAACTGGTCAGCGGTGCCCAGAAATACGGCCCTGCCGTAGTTGAGTGGGCCCGCCAACGCATTGGTACCCGTGTTGGAAATGGAGAATGCTGGACGCTGGCGCGTGATGCCATCAAGTTCAGTTCTGGTGGCAAGGCATTCATGCCTCAGGGAACTTGTTTTGGACCTACTGTATACCACGGAAAGGATGGGACGGTGATTGAAGCCCGCGACCAGATCAGAAGCGGTGATATTATCCAATTCTATTTATGCAAAGCTCTTATCAGGCAAGATAACCGAGTGCGTGGCGAAATGTTTATCGGTGATCCCTCACACACGGCCATTGTAGAGAGTGTACTTTACACAGAGGATGGCCAGATTGTGTGTGATGTTTTGGAGCAGAATACGAATGGTGTCAAAGAAGTATTTCGTGGAAGATATGTGCTTGGTAACATTTTTACTGGAGAATTTCACGTTTATCGCATTGTCGACGCTGACTGGGTCAGTCCGTTGCAAGCAGCCTGAAGAGCAGGTACATCTACCTAGTAATTTAAATAACAAAGCGACCCACTTGGTGAATTTCACGAGAAGACAAACCTGCATGAACAGTGTACTCTCCTTTTTGGACCACCCACTGCTGTTTGCCCGTATCCCATACCGACAAATCACGTTGTAGAAGCTGAAAGTGCATATGGGACAAGCTTCCAGACTCCATGTGCATTTTATCAAACCCTCGGAGTTGCTTAGGTGGAGTTGGAATGCTTCCATCCGGATCAGGGAAGGACAGGTAGAGTTGGCCAACAAAATGCGCATCAACATGCCCAGTATTCTCAACTTCTATTTCAATGTCAAACTTCGGCGCCCACAGCGCAGGATTACCGCCAACAGCGCCCCCGTTAATGTTTGGCATTTTTTTTTGCACGGCACTATAGCCATCAGGTAGCGGATAGCTTGTCTCGCTTGGCTCCAGCAAAGTGGCATTGTCAACCCAGGGATAAATGACAAACTGGTACTTCTCAAAGTCCTCTGGCGTTACCATCTCGTGCTTATTGAGCTCCCAATGTGAATTGAGATTGGAAGACAGCAGCTCCGGTGGTTTTGGAAGCTCAGTGAACACGTAACCGATTTGCTTAATGGAAAGCCCAGTGATCTTGAAAGTCGTGTAAGACAGACCATAGCCAAATTCAAAGCGTACTGGAAGGTTGAACTTATCAAAGTAGCGATAATCAAAATAAATACCTCGCTCAAAGTTGTCTTGTGGGTGCCAGTCAATATTTTGAACTCCAGCAGGTGGACCAGTTACGATCTGGGCATAGTCTGCCGTATTTTTGGCAATGGTGAAAGGTAGATGGCCAGAAGGAGAGTACTTTCCAAATATGACATCACTTATGGCATTACCAAACTCCTGTCCTGACGGGCCTGTGAAGAGAACGGCGGTAACATTCTCATGATCGATCCAGCGCTCCATGTCCACAGGACCGACCGAACTGATAACGATAACATTGTTGCGGTGAAGTGAAGTTGCATGCTCTATGAGAACGTCGCCATTGTGCCACAAAGTCAAGTTCTTACGGTCGCCAACATTATCGTCCACTGTTGTAAATGACTCACCAGAATCACTTAGCACAAAGATGAGATTCACATCTGAGGTTGTTAAAGCGGAGTCTTGAGCCTCTGATAATACGAAGTCTGGGTATTCAAAATTGGATGTAACCCGAGCTCCATTTTCTACGGCTTCGCGAGTGATGGCCTCTAGCGGTGTGATCAGATACGGAAAGCTTGCCGTGCCGGATCCCCAGCCCATGGCCATGGCTCCATTGGAGCAGGCCATATCTTGATCACAGTTGGCTCCGGCTGGATCTGGAGCTGCTCCAACGCCAAGAATGCTTATACTGCGAGGACTTTTGAGAGGAAGGGCCTCGCCCGAATTCTTGAGTAGAACAATACCTTCCAACGAAGTTTGGTATGCCACTGATCTTGAAAAGTCGGTCATTGCCTGCGTATGTTCATTGTATCGAACAGTGGGTCCTTGTCCGCCAAGGTAAATCTCAGGGCCGAAGTCTTTGTCAGAGAACGAGTGAAAGTTTGGGCTGCGATCATCCGTCAGGTCCACGCCAACCGAGTAGTGAGCCGCTAAAATACGCGTTACCATATCATCAAGTCTACTCACAGGCACTGAGCCGTTTGCAACAGCAGTGGTGAGTTCCGGGCCCCAGTATGAATGACCAGATCCCATGGCTGAGGATTCGCCTGACATCATCATGTCGAGTCCTGCAAGAGCACTAGCAACTCCAGAATGACCAGCCAACCAGTCTGTCATGACAAAGCCCTCAAAGCCTAGCTCATCTTTGAGTACTCCATTGAGAAGTTTGGAGTTCTGGCATGCATAAGAATTGTTGACCATGTTATAGGAGCACATGGTGGAACCAGCGCCAGCCTTTACTGCATCGGCAAACGGCCAGAGATAGATTTCGTGAAGCGAACGATCGTCAATATTAGATGATATTGAGGATGCTACTCGACCTCCAGCGACCTCGTAGGTCAACTCGTACTCCATTCGAAAGTGCTCTTGCTCATTGCCTAGAAAATGCTTGATGGTCGCCACCACCTTTTGTGACTGCGAACCATGGACAGATTTTGCAGCGAATGCACCAGCCAAATATGGATCAGCTCCAAATCCTTCCCAGTTTCGACCTCCGGCCGCCTTGAGACCCAGTGGGCCGACACAGGGACCGAGCATGACATCGACGCCTTTGGTCTTAAATTCTCTACCAAGGGCAACACCACGGCGCTCTACAAGATTTTTGTTGAATGATGAGGCCGCAGTGACGCCTGCGCAGAAAGCAGAATTGTAATCGGTGAGTCTGACTCCGAGTGGCCCATCCTGCAGACAGGACGCTCGCATTCCTAGACGAGGAATCGATCCTGTGTTACCAACACACGGTCCACAAAAAAATCCAGTTCCAGTTGTGAGGTTCACTTTTTCTGGCACTGAAAGCTGCCTGACGACACCTTGGGCTTTACGGTATGCCTTTTTCCAGCTGACTGGAGCCGTGTCAAGACGACCGCCAATTGGAGCTGGATAAACAGGCGGGGACTGAGCGTGTTCCAAAGGAGTATATGCGAGCGCAAACGTTACAATGAATAAGAAGGCAAAAATCATCATGGTGGTGATATGGACAGCAGTGACGCTTATAAGGATTTAGTAATGACATTGAGCGCCAAGAAGCAAGGTTGGCATAACAATGGCATTCTGAAAAGGACATGATGAACAAACAAAGTAGCGTGCTTTGACTTTCAAACGAAATAGGCGATTCTCGGAATTGGCTTGGCAACGGCTCGGCTATGACGTAAGGGGACAAATATTCAGCGAGGCAATTTGGAGGAGAAGCAAACGAGAGAAGAACAAAAGTCCTGAGCGAGTAACACTGGACATAATTCAGCGTATATACTATTTCTAAATATCATTCATACATCTCGTCGGTACATTACTTGGAATACATCATTGCGACAAACTCACTGTAGTCAATGTGTCCATCGTTGTTAACATCGGCCTCCTTGATCATGAGGTCGACCTCATCCTCGGACAAACGCTCGCCAATGGTGGTGAGTACGTGCTTGAGCTCGGTGGCTGAAATGAAGCCGTTTCCATCACGGTCAAACACCTTGAAAGCCTCACGGATCTCCTCCTCAGTGTCCTCCTTTTTCATCTTCTGGGCCATCATGGTGAGAAACTCAGCAAAGTCAATGGCACCGTCATTGTCGGTGTCGACCTCATTGATCATGTCGGTGAGCTCAGCCTGGGTGGGGTTGGTGCCAAGCGCTCTCATAACAGTGGCAAGCTCAGAAGTAGTGATTCTTCCATCGCTGTCCTTGTCAAAAAGAGAGAAAGCCTCCTTGTAATCGGCGATTTGTTTTTCAGTGAGTTGATCAGCCTGGGTTAGTCGTGATTGAAAGCTGGAGGAGAGAGAACAAATAGGGGTAGCATAGCGATAAATAACGTGAAGTGAGAGGTTGTTGGATCATGAATCTGGGTGGTTTGTTTGCTTGAGTCCCTGAGTTGCCTGAATTGGGCTACCTGGAAATTGCCGGAGATAATCAAGTGTCACCAGTTATGAGCTCACTTTCGGCCTGACCAACAATCTGTGCCAACTACAAACACAGCTGAATACTTTGGCAGTTTCTCTCAAATTCGCCCCCTATTCAAGTCCAGTAGAGATCCCTCAATCGGCAAGTCAGTGCACACTCCGCTGCGAGACACGTCGATTCTGTCCAAACTGGACACTGGAAGAGTGCATGGACACTCGCAGATGCTTTTACTACGTCAAGCAAAGCCGGCCATTTCCCCATGCTTTTCACGGGTTAGATTGCAACAGTCTGCAAAGGACCGTGTTTCATGCGCGCCAAGACAGGCCAGCGGGAGTGTCGGCACAGAGCAGTTTGGCAAAAATACCTGAGGCAGCCAATCAGAGCTCTGCATTGTTTCCTGCTGTCAATCAACTTACCATTTTTGCTCAAAAAAGCGCAGATTTTGGTGTTCTGGGGGGTGGTGTCAAGAAGTAGAAGACGTGTGGAGAGGGTGACGCAGTGCTACAGCCCTGTGTGACGGGCTGTCTGTGTTTGTGGACCTTGCCAGTAGGAGGAGGGGCTTGTGGGGCAGAGGTGGGAGGAAAGGGAGAAAGGCGGATGGCCAGCCGCCAGGGATGAGGCAACAGAGAACACCAAGGCTGGCTGTAACTTGAGGCGACATGGCCAGCTTTCAATCCAAAGGGCTCTAAATACATATAGGCCATGCCAGAGCATTCGACTATCCGACCTATTTTTAGCCCATGCTTTTCTGTCATCCCCGTTGTGCTGGCCGATAAAGGCGATAGGAGCCCACCGGCGATGAGCTGAGCAAGGGGTAAGCGGGACACGGCACGATAGCTTGAAAGCGGAGAAATCGGGGGTGAGGCAAGAGAAAGGTAGGGAAAAGGATATTGGCTTCTGCAAATTGAAACACAGACAAATACCAGGTCGCTCACTAGCCTGACTTGGCATGTCTCATGTCTTGAGGCCTTTTCGCATGGGATCAAATCAGTGGTGATCTTTTTACTTGGGAAGGAGCACTACACTAAAAATCTACCATTGGAGGCTAGTTTTGGGCCGAGTTACGCTGATGCACTGTGTCGTAGCCCTGTCTAAGTTCTGATTTCCGCCGTAGCGCGCTAGCTGCTGTGTCACGTGATTTCTGTCCTTCCCGTGCTAGCTGACGGAAGTGAGCGCGGAACGTGGGTCTGAGGCCGAGCCCAAACCAGGCCAGACACAAAATCGAGCCAGCCAACCCGCTTGACTTTGCCACTGGCTGCAATTACTGTCCCAGGTATTTTACTAACCGGTGTCAATCAGCGCTATCACGTGATCAAGCCGATATCAGCTCAGCATCGCATCGGCCCTCGGCAAAGAGCCTTTGACTTCATAGAAGCGGACTCAGTATTATAGTAGCGAGGTAGCTAGACTTTTGTATGCCATCTCAGTGCACTCTGAGTATCCCTATTCACCGACCTCAGGGCTCGGTCCCCCCTCCCCACGCTGTCTCGCCAATTTGCAGCGCACTTAGCAGGCTGCAAAAGCCACAGGGAACTTGAAAAACCGACCAGTCAGATCACGCTTTATGCCCGCTTTATTGCACATGCTCATCTTCTTTTCATCCCTTCGGCGACTCGCACCCGCCAACCCTTCAAACCATTGCCTGTGACGTGGGACCCTTGTCCCAGTCCAGCAAATGACCTGCCAAATTCGGCAGGAAGCCAAGACCGGTGAAGCTGCAACCCCCAGACTTTCCACTCCAACTTCTTTCTCACTCCTAACACTGAGTACTATTTGCAGCTTAGCCTTCAGATTTGTGGCCCGTCTTCCATGGCTCAGGTTGCAGGATTCCTTGATCCCGTGGCCGTTCGTCGGTTCTCCGATTCCGTGTTGCCCCAGCCGCACAAATCGAGGAGGCCGTTCAATCTTCCGGCTGCACCCGTCTTTTATCCAACTCCGGAGGAGTTTGCAGATCCTCACAGTTATCTTAAAACTCTAGCCGAAAGCTGTCGTAGCGTTGGTATCTTCAAAATCGTCCCTCCAGCAGGCTGGTCTACGGGCTTCAATGTCGATCCAAAAAAGTTCAAGTTTCGAACTCGCAAGCAAAAGCTCTCGTCCATGGGCGCTTTGACGAGAACCTCAGCGGACTGGACCTTGCGCATGTCGGTTTTTCATCAGATCGCAGCGACTCCCGGCGCCTTTGACAAGTTTCCAAAGGTTGCAAATGTGTGCGTCAGCTATTACCGCTTGCACCAGGCTGTTGAAAAGTTCGGTGGCTACGCGGCCGTTTGTGCCCAGCAAACCTGGCCTTCCATAGCTGCCTTTCTTGAAATTGCAACTCTCGCTGATACGGACTCGGCCCGGCAGCTGGCCGACTTGTACTCTCGCTGGGTCTGGCCCTTTGTCACCTATACGGAGAAAGCAATGCAGTTTCTATCACACGCCAGCTCGAAAACTGAGTCCCCAGTAACACCTTTGTATTCTGAAGGGCCGGCTACCCCATTTACTCCTTCATCTACTGATATCAAACCACCTATCGGCTTCAAGTACGAAAGTTCACTGCCCTCCCAGCATCGGGAGTCTACACCCGAGTCCAAACCACAAACGCGACATGAACAGCTTCTCAGTCCTATTGAAGTAGTTTGCAAGCGCCCCCTTAGTGATGCAGAGACCCGCAACAGCAAAAAGCGCAAGTCTGCCACTGTCGACAACGAGGATCAAAACTACCTCTGCGAAATCTGTCAGGAGGATACTAACGAAGATGAGTATCAATGCACAGAGTGCCACCTATGCTATCATACCCATTGTCTTCCTCTGGACGTAGCCCTTGCTCCCCCGCAGCGCGCTTCAGCCGCCCGCAGACGCCGTTGGTGGTGTCCTGCCTGCATTGTTGGCAATGGTGATTTTTACTTTGGGGTTGGCCGCGAGTATACGCTTCAGCAATTTCAAAAATTTGCAAACAACTTCAGACGCAACTACCTCCGCTCAGAGCTACCCATGCTTGACCCGAACGACACTCTGGTAGTAGAATCCCTGCTGGAACAGCGCTTCTGGAATCATGTAGAGGACGCTAAATCAACACTGGCTGTTGAGTATGGTGCAGACCTTAACTGTATGGAAAAGGGTTCAGCCTTCCCTGAGGAGAAAGACCCTTGGAACCTCAATTTTATATCTAAGGGTGAAGACTCGTTTTTCCATTACTTGCAAGAAGATATTTCTGGAGTCTCTCTTCCCTGGGCATATGTTGGAATGGTCTTCTCTGCCTTTTGTTGGCATTCAGAGGATCACTATACTTACTCCATCAACTACCAGCACGTGGGCGATACCAAAATCTGGTATGGCATTGCCGCTCAAGATGCGGAAAAGTTTGAGTATGAATCTAAACTACTAGTGCCTGATCTTTTTGAAAAACAACCCGATCTGCTGTTCCAGCGAGCCACCCTTGTTAACCCTGGCCACCTTGTCAAGAAAGGCGTCAATATACATGTCGTGGACCAGCATCCTGGTGAATTTGTTGTCACTCTTCCCAAGGTCTACCATGCCGGTGTCAATTTAGGCTTCAACTTCAACGAGGCAGTCAACTACGCACCTAATGAATGGCTGCCATTTGGAGAGGAAGCTGTTCTTTCTTACAAGCTCCAACAGCGCAGCCCTGTATTTTCTCACGATTTTATTCTGTGGAGAGCTGCGAGGAAATACTGCGAAAACGGGGCATCCAACGAGCAGGTCTCTTGGTTGTTGCCGCACTTCCGTCAAATGGCGGAGAAAGAGCTTGAAAAGAGACGTGTTGCCAGCAGCAGAACCGTTGAGATACGTGGTCTTGACCCGGATGTTGAAGAAGAAGAAGATCAGTTTCAGTGTGCAGAGTGCAATACCTTGTGCTATCTATCGCGAATCAGCAATGGCAACTCAGTTTACTGTGTAGATGACTTTCCTTCAGACGGAACCCCTACAGTGCTGCTTGTGAAGGTTTCCGCTGACTTGCTTATTTCGACACTGGCCTCACTTGAGCGTTTGGCCAAGCAAATGTAATATCGTGCTATGTATTTGTTAGAATTTGAGTTGTGGCTCTCAAAGGACATAATTAGATATGCGAGAGAAGTTCCCAAAGAGCGTCCTCTCGGAAATAGTCATGGTGGATCACAGTTACCAAAAGGTATGTGTTGTAAATTTTATCCAGCAGCTTCCAGGAAGCTGTGTTGGGCTTGTAGAGAGCCTTCCATTCTTTCCAAATACCGAAAGCCTCGTCTCTCCAAGTAGAGAAGGACTCCTCGCTGATTATGGTGGATTGCGTCACTTCCCGATCAGGGAAGACACCCCATGTCACAGCGTTAGATGAATCAGCAGGAGAGTTGGCAACAATGCTGTCCGATGAAGTGCTGCCAGCGTAGTAGGTCACTTTACCGTCAAGTTTAGGGTCATCTAGTAGTGGCCTCAGCTTCTGCCACTTTTCCGGTGAAATGAAAAACTCTACAAACGCTTTCTGAAAGACGTATCCATTAGGCGGTCCCCAGCCAAGAATTTTGTCCGTGGACTTGACGCCGTTGGCAGACGGCTGAGAAGCAACGGTCCACAAAGATGCAGCGTTGAGGTTCATTAGCTCTTCTTGAATAAGCGCAGTTTCTGCCGAAAGCGGCTCGTACGACCAGGGCTGAATGTCAAGGTCTCCTGTGATTTTACGAACAAAGATTTTGGTGATGTCAGCATCCTCCACGGGATAGCCCCATTTGCTCAAGCCTTCACTAGTGTTTTCAATGTGCAGGTTGGAGCTGTAACCACTGTATTCACCGAAGGCTGGTGAACGAGAATCACCGAAACGACCATTGGGGAAGTCATCCCAGGTGGCCTCTCGGCCAAGAGCACCCTCTCCTGTGGAAATAGCCAGTGCAGTGTCTGTTGTGGGAGAGCTGAGGCGGCGGAACGAAGATTTGAGCTGTACAATTGTTTTGTTGGGTGCAAGCGCATTGTCATCGTCCTCAACAAGCGCAGTTTCGTCAGCCGCAACAGCGGCAGCTTTGAGGGCCGAGTGGTCAATGATTAGACGGTTATGAGCACCGGCAGAGGATTTGCGGGGTTTCTTGACTGGTGCTGAGACAGCCGCTGCCGCTGCCGCTGCCTTGTCGCTCCACAACTTGGTGGACTCGAGAATCCGGGCAACTGACTTCTCCAAGTTGAGTGTGTAGAAATGAAAACCACGCACACGACCGTTGGTCTTAGTATGGACAGAGCTTACAATGTCAGAAATGGTCTTGACACCGTAAGATTTGACGGCGTCGTCATCGGACAGTTTGAGCTGGTCCAGATCCTGCTGAAGCTGGGGTGGTACAAAGGCATGGGATAGCTTAGCAGAGCGTACAAAGCCCTGGTACGTGTTGAGAGGCATAAGACCCGGAAGCAGAGGGATCTTAGAAAGCACAGGGTTGGCCGAGTATTCATTCTCAAACTCAAGGAACTTGGCGCTATCATAAAAGAGCTGGGTCATGACAAAGTCAGCACCGGCCTGCACCTTTTCGACAAGATAAGGGAAGTCATTGTGAAAGTCCTGGTCTTTGGTATCGACACCATCGGAGTGGCCTTCAGGGTATGCTGCGACACCAATGCAAAACTCGTTTCCGTAGTTTGAGCGAATATAACGGACAAGATCGACAGCATGAACGAAATCCTGGTTCCCCTTGGCGACATCGTACTCAAAAGCACGTGGAGGATCACCACGTAGAGCCAGAATATTCCGGATGCCGGCCTTTTTCGCCTCGGCTAGCGTTCGATCAAGAACTGCCTGGTCCATGTTTGTGCACGTGAGATGGAGCACGGTGGGCACATTGAGTTTATTTTGGAAGTAAGAAGCCAAGCTAAGAGACTTATCAGCTGTAGTGCCGCCTGCGCCCCATGTGACAGTTACAAAGAGCGGATTGAGCTTGATCATGCGTTGGACTCGAGATTCGAGGTTTTGCAAACCAGCATTGGTTTTAGGCGGGAAAAACTCCAGAGAGAAGAAGCGATGAGATGCAGGCAGATTAGCAATGAGATCGATGACCTTGATGGAGGCAGCAGGGCCGCTGGATGCAACGGGCTCAGCGGACGCAGACATGTCAGATCGGTGGAGGAGGATTTGTCGAGGTTTGGAAGCGACAGTTAGTGGGAGGTTTAGTGGGGGAGCAGGTCGGGGTGTGTCACTAATTTGCAAGTACGGGAGGTCACGTTTAGTGGGGAAATGTGTTGCAAACGGGGTGCATATAGCGGGGTGCGCTAGTGGTTGATAGGCGAGGAGAGGAGGGGAATGAAAGATTGGAGGATGCTAAAACTTAAAAAAGTCGGTGACCTATGACCCTCTAGGCTGATAATCTCTACATTTAGACAGATCTGCAAGTTATTACAAGGCAGAGGCGGAACTGGCGAACAATGAGGCAGCAGTGAGGTCGGCCGTGCCCATCAGCAGTGGAGCCTATCTTACAGATCGGCAGTGACTCAGGATTTACCGAAATACTCAGTTTCTTTATCGGCGCCTCAGCTCCTATACGCCCACCTTTCTTTTCTTCTCACCAGCCTCACCTCCCTCATATACCCCAGATCCACCCTGCTCCCTACATCAAACTCATTACCTGTTCAATGAATATAAATACAACTGATCTAGCCGACTACCCTCTGAAGCGCTTTAAAGTCTTTGCGGTGACTGCCTTTATGTGGTCCTGGGTCACGGTTCTCGTCCCCTCCAAGCGCGACTCGACCGACGCATTTCTCAGCAGTTGCTCAAGGAAAAGCACATAGTTGAGGTAAATCTGGATTAGAAGGGACTGCAGCTAGGCAAATCAAAAACTTACCAAGACATCTGCCTTTGTGGAAACCTGCTTGCTTCCAGCAGTTCGCAGCTTGCTGCGCACAGAGGCGCGTGGGTATAGCCGGCCCATCAGTGTCTGGGATGAGGTAGGGTTGGGATTATAGTGTCGGGAGCATGACTAGCTGCTAAGCAAGTGGGTCGGAAATAACTGCATGCTCGCAGTATGGGGGTTGGTTGAACGTTTTGGGAGCTTAGGACTGCGAGGAGGGGTGACAGAGTCAGACTTGTGAGAGACTAGTCATTAATGGACGGGGATCAGGAAGGGAACAGGAAAGGAGAGGATTTTGATTCTGAAATACCTCGACGCCTGCCACTAGCATCCACACTCGTTACTCGCATCTGCACCTACTCAGGGTACCGGCAGGTCCGCCGCTAGTGCCCATGGCAGGTCCCACTAGCATCCACACTCGCTACTAGCATCTACACCTACTCATAGTACCGGCAGGTCCGCCGCTAGTGCCCATGGCAGGTCCCAGCCCCTGGCTGGTTGCATAGAAGAGCACCAGCGTAGAAGACCACGGAAATTCCGACCAGAGTCATCATTGCTTGCGGCCCCGCCCCGCCCAGCCCTCGCATCGGCCACATCTCTTGGCAACGCTGCCCACTGCCGTCCACCCACTTCACCCCGAACCCACCTCAACTCTCCCACATGTCTACTTTGTCAAGCCGTCGCCAGCTCTGACACTCGCGATGCGCAAGCAGGAAGACAAATCCGTCCAGGGGCGCCGTAGACACCTACCGGATTGCTTCGTGGCTTCGTTGCCAGTCAATTTTTCCACTGCATTAGCAAACGTCAGCCGATTTGAGCAGAGCCGCCCCGCTTTCGCGGCGGCTGTCACAGGTCCAACATTCCAGCCAGTAGCAACGTATAGAGGCGAGAGCTTTAAAGCGTTTCCATTGGCTGGAATTCTCATTGGGGCCACGACAAAGCCTAAAGGCCTTCGCCTGGCCTGACCGAGACACCCGGCCTAGCCCTTCACAGCTATCGGACTCGAGCCGCGCCATCGGGCACAGACACTGAAACTGCGAAAAAGCAAATACGCAGGCACCGCGATGCCCGGCAATGACCGTTGGCGGCGTGGCGTGGCTCACTACGAAACTGGGTGCAAAACCAACTTTGGGGGAGTACGAATCTGCTAACAGACCACTGATATGTAGTACGGGAGGTATCCACTGCTGCGGGCTCGTGGCGCCCGCCAGCTGCTCTCCTCCCGCATTAGCTGCCAGTCGACAGCCGCCAGCCAACGCTTTTAGCCACCTCCCAAGCAGCAGCAACCTCCAAGTTACCCTCCCGTCAGCTCTCGCAGCCCACGCCCCCCTCCGCCCACCCCCGTATTATAAAAGGCAGCTCAGTTGCTGTTTATCGTTTCCACCCTCAATTGTAATAATGGCCGCTACCGCTTCCGACATTCTTAAAATCATTGTTGGTAAGTACTTTTTTACAGAAACACCGCCTACGTAACATCCCTCTAACTCAGCCATCATCCTCCCTCCTCTCGGTGTCTTCCTTGAGCGTGGCTGTGGTGCCGACCTCCTCATCAACATTCTGCTCTGTTGCTTGGGTTACATTCCCGGTATCATCCATGCCCTGTACATTGTAAGTATTTCCATGTGTGGCCTTGCTTTTTGCAGAAGCCATTGCCTGTTTCGCGGCGTCGTTGCTAACTCAGATTCTCAAGTACTAATTGGCTGCCCCAGCGGGGTGTCCATGGCCAGCGAATGCTGGCATGACTTATGGCATCTCCGTCTTATAGTTGAATACATTGTTTTAATTGAAGGTAACGGATGTTTTGTGAAAGTTTTGTCCATTGTTTTGTCACATTTCCTGACTGCCCAAAAACAGGGGGCTGAGCGGGCTGCGCTAGGGTCGTGATAAGCAATGACTACCCGGCAATTTTCGGCAGGTTGCGTGGCCTATTAGTCGGCATTTCGTAGCAAATTGAGAGCACGGATTAAGCTTCACACGACTCTTCAAGTGCTGCGCAACCTGATGTATTTGCATTGTATCTTAGTGCTGGCGGGTCGTCGGCATCGCGTCCGGCAACTCATCCGGGGAGCTGGGGAGCTGGGGCACGGCCCCGCCATTTGGACGCAGATCGAAGAACGTTCCTAGTGACTAAGCCCTGACAAACGAGCCCTGCAGAATCTAACCCCTGGCATTGTTGACCCTATCTTTTGACTCAGCTCCCAAAAACTAGTGCTGCAGCCATTTCGCCTTCTTCGGATCCCGGCAGCCCTGAGATCCTCATTCTGCAAGCCAAGTTTGGAAAAAGCACCGATGCGCTTCCTCATAGGCAGCTTCCTAACCGATGCTCAGAAACAGTTCATTCGAGTCTCCGGTGAATCTTGCACCCAGCCCTTTCGCATTTTCTAGTTGCACTCCTATTACCCGTGTGCAGCTTCAAGGACTGGAAAAGACGGCGAGACTCGGAGACATGATGTGGGGCAACGACCCACGATTTTTGGTAGACCTGTAAGCACTCAAATAAACCCGCCAGAGAAGCCAAAATCTTTAGGAGCTCCTCCACCAGACTTAAATGCCCTTTCAATCAACGCTCACCATCATTTCTCATGTTTCCCTCATCCCAAACCGCCCCAACGAGACCTCTCTGCTGCGCTGCTTCCGTATAATGAGGCATGCATGCGAAATGTCCACTTTCAAGAAATGAGGCAGCCGTAAACGATTAGGCCAAGCTATTGCTGGGATCGTGACCGCTTCCAATATCCGTGTAAGATCTAAATAAGCTTAAAGAAAATGGGCTGTGCGCAATCTCGACCTGCTGATGCTGCTGAGCGGCGCACACGGCGGCACATTGAGCTAGAAGAGCTAACCAAACCCAGCGTGCCTATCTGCACTGCTCAGCTGGACCAGCCTCCTACAGTTCTCAAGGCCCCTCCAAAGCGCGAGCTCAGCGAGAGAGAGAAACATTGGCTCGAGCTTCTCAAGAGCAAGAGCCAGTCTAGAGGGCAGGGCATGGGTGGGAATGACAAAGCTTTGAGAGACGCCGGCATTCCTTCAGGAGTACAAAGTGGAGTCTCCTCTCGCCCAGCTCCTCTGGGCCCAGCTAAGCGCCAGAAACTCAAGAACATCGATCAGCGCCTGACCATGGCAATGCATAAACAAGCCATGGCCCACCGCATACTGCTTTTGGGTGCCGGTGAGTCCGGCAAATCCACAGTCCTCAAACAAATGCGGCTCCTCAACGGCTCTGGTTTCACGATGGCAGAACGCAACGAGTACACCAAGGTGATTTGGGCGGATGCCATTGCGTCTATGCAGATTTTGCTCGGTCAGGCCCGCGATCTCGGCCTCCACTTGGACTGCGACGATGGATCTGAGCAGCACCAGGCACTTTCTCAAGCTGCTGCACTTGTGCTCAGTCTCGATCCCATGCGGGAGTTTGACAAGGACAAGCGTGGCCAAGCCGACTACTCAGTCCTTGACGACTACAACTTTGGCAATAACCGTCGGCAACGAGAAGCCGAGCGAAGTGCACGGGCAAAGAAAGAGTCCGGGATGTGTGAAGAAGATGAAGATTTCCAAGAACCTTCCAAGACGCCGCTCTTGTCCACATCCAACACTGAGCTGGCTTACGCATCAAAGAGCGAGATTGCAGCTGCTATCTCTCTGCTGTGGGAAACCGATCCTGGAATCCGCGAGGTCTACTCTCGCTCCAATCAATTTCATCTGGAAATCTCTGCCGCACGCTACTTCTCAGATATTATCCGCCTTTCGGAGCCGACCTACAGGGCCACTGACGGGGACATTGTGCGTGGCCGTATCAAAACGACCGGCATCACGGAAGCCATTTTCCAGGTGAGGGGCATTGAACTGCGCATGATTGATGTGGGTGGTCAGCGCGCGGAGCGCCGAAAATGGATTCACTGCTTTGACAATGTCTCGGCTGTTCTCTTCGTGTTCGCTAGCTCTGAGTACGACGAGACCATGTACGAGGATCCCACGTCCAACCGCATGGCAGATGCCTTTCAGCTGTTTGAAACGGTCATTAATTCGTCTCATTTCTTCAACACGCCTGTCATCCTCTTTATGAACAAAACAGACGAGCTTAAGCGCAAACTGGAGCGTCCAAACCATGGCAATTTTCTCGATTTTTTTCCTGACTATCCAGCCGTGGGACCCTTTGACGATGAGCCTGTTTGTCGGTTTTTGCAGGCCAAGCTGGAGGGACTCAACCGCAATCGTCGCCGCAACATTTACACTCATTTGACTAATGCAACTGATTCTGACAACATGAGGGTGGTCATGATTGCGGTGATGGATATAATTCTACAGCAGAACTTGTCTTTCACGGGTTTAATTTAGGCCGGCTGCTCCAAAATTAAGCATTTTGTGCCCTTTCTAATTTCTCTTCTCTTTTAAACTACTGACAGCTGCACGGATGCGCACAAGCTGCATATGCCCTCATCCCCAAGCTGCTATGTTCTGCAGGTGCTCGTGTCTGCAGCTTCGCACAGCCATCACCGAAGCACCGCCACGCTACGCCAAGTCGTATCTTCTTTCCCACCGACGGCCCGACTCTGGCCCGTTCGCGGTGCTTGTCGCCGCCCCACGCCTTATCGATAAGCGCTTAGTGCGACAGTCTTGTGTGGGGGAGAGGAAAATGCAAGCGGCAGCCGCCCTGCCTCTAGTGAGCACATCTATTAACAAGGAGCATGATAAAAACAGAATAAATTTGTGTTTGCTGCAGTAAGCATAGCACCCTTTTCCGGAGTTACCGGAAATCCGCATCACGCTATTTCTGTACCTCCGGCCCTGCCCCTCACCGTCATCTCTCGCTCCCCTTATCCAACCTCCCACTGCCGTTGACAGCCTGACTAAACCTCGGGCTCGCTTATTCGGGTTTTACCGGGTAACAAGTGCCGAGCGCCCGGGGCCACGGCGAAAAAAAGTATATAAACAAACCACCGCCACTGCCGTCAGCATCACGATCCTTCTGACAGTCAAACCTGAATCTAGAGAACCGTTCGTTTTTGCCAGTTCTCAAAATGAGCTCCAGCCAGCGTAGTGCCCAGTCGCCGGCTGTTCCCGAGAAGCATTTGTTTCCTGGGCATAGTTCCCCCATCTCGACCGATGCTGACAAGCAGGCTGACAACAAGTTTAATTTACTATTTGAGGCGGCCACGCGAGCCGAGCTTGCACTGATGAGTTCAGGGGTGAAGCAGATGCAGCTGTAGTGAGCCGAGGCGAGTTAGCCCCAGGGCGATCTTACACTAGCTTCATGCGAAAAGGGAGGTGTGGGGTATGGAGCACTGGCTGCCATGCAGCTACATTTCTAACCGAAAGTCGTAGCACCCGATCATTTTTCGTTTCACTGCTGAAGTGCAGGCCAGGGCGGCCAAGATGCACCGCACGAACACCGCACGAACACCACACGGGCACCGCAAAAACTAGTCTCTTCGCCGGGTATTTAGCGCGCAGAGCGATCTACAGTGCAGGTTTCTCAGGTTTCAAGAACACTGCCACTACTCTGCGTCTCCAAATACGTCCGTAGATCCTACGTACAACCGCAGCTGCTTCTCCGTGGCAGGCATCTTCTTGACCGGGATCGTCTTGACCCCCAAACGGTCGTAGGCTTGCAGCCGGTGGCATCCGCCGAACGCAAAGTAGTAGTTTTGACCGTTTTTGCGCACGTGCAACACATCCACTGGCGGCAGCTCCTTTTCGCTCTGTATCGTCTCAATCATGCGGTCGATCTTGTCTTGGTCCAGAACAGGCACAATGGGTCTTCGGATGTCTGCCAGCGGCAACTCCGATACTGGTAATAGAGAACCGGTGTGAATAGATGACATTGCTAATAATGCCGGCTCGATTTTTTGGCACAGCCAAATTTATATAATTATTGCGCATTACTAATTTGACTAATTTGACCGGAAGTCTAGAACGCTGAGCATATGAGCGGATTCTAGAACCCAGCACCGCTGGGCCTTCGGCAGATGGGACCCAATTTTGCGCCGCAGGGCTCTCATTCCCACGCCTCTGCGCCGCAGCGCGGCGTGGGCTCTTCCGATTCCAGAACCCTCTGACGCCATCCGGGGTCATCGCCCACACCCCACCCATGAGCAGCAGCGTGCTGCTCGCCCGGCGATTCTGGGCCGTCGGCACCGTCGGAGCCTCGGGCCAGAGGAATCCCAATCCCGGCCGACAATTGGCTAGAAATAAAGATCTTTACGAAATTGAATTCTCTTTCTCTGTCCCTTTCCATCCCTCTCCATATCCCTTGTTCCACCCTCTCACTTCTTCCGTCCCCCTCCTCTCTTCCCTTCGCTTCTCCAGCTCATCCTTTTGCTCCCACCTTTGATCCCAGTATTCCAGCCAATCACAGCGCCAGGCCGGCTCTTCTCTCCCGATTTCCCCAGCTTCCCCTTACCCTCCCCTATGCCATATATAAAGGAAGCAACTCCCCTCCCCACGTTTGCACTGACATCACAACTAGCACAACATGCTCAGATCAATTGTCTCCAAGAGAAGCTTCTCCTCCACTGCTGCCACCGCCACCAAGGTCGCCGTTCTCGGTGCTGCCGGCGGCATTGGCCAGCCCCTGTCGCTCCTCCTCAAGCTCAACAAGCAGGTGACTGGTCTCTCCCTTTACGATCTTAGAGGCACCCCCGGTGTCGCTGCTGATCTCAGCCACATCCCCACCAACTCTGTTGTCAAGGGCTTCACCCCCGAGAAGGGCGGCATTGAGGCTGCTCTTGAGGGCGTTGAGATTGTCGTCATCCCCGCAGGTGTCCCAAGAAAGCCTGGCATGACCCGTGACGATCTCTTCAACACCAATGCCTCCATTGTCAGAGACCTCGCCAAGTCCATTGCCGACGTTGCTCCCAAGGCTGCTGTTCTGGTCATCTCCAACCCGGTCAACTCGACTGTCCCCATTGTTGCCGAGGTGTTCAAGTCGAAGGGTGTTTACGACCCCAAGAAGATCTTTGGTGTCACCACCCTCGATGTCATTAGATCGTCCCGCTTCATCTCTGAGGTTGTTGGCACCGACCCCACTGTCGAGACTGTGCCAGTCGTTGGTGGCCACTCTGGTCCCACCATTGTGCCCCTTGTTTCCCAGTCCACCCAGCCTTCTGTGTCTGGTGAGGCTCTCGATGCCCTGACCCACCGTATCCAGTACGGCGGTGACGAGGTTGTCAAGGCCAAGGATGGCGCTGGCTCTGCCACCCTCTCTATGGCTGAGGCTGGTGCCCGCTTCGCCGGCAAGGTCATTGAGGCCTTCCAGGGCAAGAAGGATGTCGTTGAGTGCACCTTTGTTGACTCTCCTCTTTACAAGGACGAGGGCATCGAGTTCTTCTCCTCCAAGGTCACTCTTGGCCCCGAAGGTGTTGCCGAGATTCACCCCATTGGCAAGATCAACGCTTACGAGGAGAAGCTCCTCGAGGCTTGCAAGGTTGACCTCAAGAAGAACATCCAGAAGGGTGTTGACTTTGTCAAGGCCAACCCATAAACTGTAGATATGTAGATATTGATGTGCTTAGCTGAGCCGTTGAACCGCTGGTTTGAAGGTGACCATTGTGTTGTCTCATCCTTCTCTCCTATCGATCATTCTTTTTCGTCAATCGCCATTATCCCTTCTTGCCGCGACTTGATGCTTGCCGTTACCCGGCCTCACTATAAAAACCCCCACCCGCAAAACTCTCTCTCTAAACATGTTTGGAGGAGCACCACCACCACCGTCCCCCGAGGAAGTCAAGTTCCTGCAGGCTCAGGCCCAGGGCGTCATCACCATTGCTGTTGGAATCGCCGCTGCTCTTTGGGCGAGTAAGTAAATCTCATTCTTTGTTGGGCCGTACCAAGAAACTAACCAAGCCCCATTTGCTATTGAGCTCGTCAAGGGCAGATTCTAAGCAGCGAGGCTGCCAGTAGATATGTACATAAGAATGCTATTTTGCTGTAGATGGTTTTTATTTGCAAGTAGACTTGTCAGAACCGTGGTGTTTGGCTTGGAACTTGCGAGTATCAGCGGATCAGCAGGGTCACAAGCGATCCAGGCCAATATTTTTCTTATTTGCCTGCTGCCCTTTCTTCAGGCTTCTACTGATTAATAAGATCTTGTACAGCCATGGCTTTCTCAAGACCATCCTTCTTTCCGTTTCGTTGCGACCTTGAAAAGCCCGCTTCTCCTGATCAGCTATTTTTCAGCCGAAATTTGCCCCAGAGCGGTCATTCCCAGACACAACCATATTAGACGTGAGAACTGAGTAAACACTAGTGTGTCAACACTAATCCTGTCTGGCCCTGTTCTACCTATTTCTACTGCACCATTCAGCTTTTCCAGCTCTTCCAGCTCTTCCAGCTCTTCCAGCTCTTCCAGCTCTGCCTCTCACCCTGTCATGAGCATCCCCAATATCATTAAACAGTCACTGCTCGTGCACTTTAAAGTGTCACCGGCTCCAGCGTCCCTTACCCAGTCATATGGAATCTTCAAGTCTCTCAAAGCCATTTCCCCCGAAGTCATTTATTATAAGCAAGAGCAATGCCCAGTCACCAGCATGTACCTGGAGAATTTGCGCATGATTGTGTACGATCCGGCTGCCTCAAAATCTGATTGGATGGTGAAGGATTGTCGGGCAGTCTGCGACGACTCGTCACTTACAGAGCTGGAAAAGCGTCTCGTGGCTTTGTTGCCGGGGCATAGGGTCTCGCTTGACGGCCGCGACTTTGAGGTGGATCTAGTGACTCTAACCCGTGACCAGAAGGTCTTGTCCAAATACCGCGACAGTCCTCTTATCGAGGAAGATTTATTGCCCGAGTCTGGGGAAAAAATCAAGCTGAGCAGGGACAACTCTGAGCGCCTGCTGAAGGGCTTTTCGGGCATTTTTATTTAGAAGCGCTAATAACGTTTTTGGAAGCGCTGGCGTTTCTACAGTCTTATGTAAATGATTGATATCCAAACCTCGAATCCCGGCAATTTGCAATTTCTTTCATAAATTTACTATCCTTACAGTAATGCTATCATATCATAAATACACATGCCTAGACCTTCTCAGCAGAAGAGCGCGAGGCATTCTCAATAAAATCCATCTCAGTCTTGTCATCACGAGCATGCGCAGCGGCGTAGAAACGTCTGAGCTCACGGTTCTTTCTCACGGATGCCTTCACGTTGAATCCGCCCACAAGCAGCTCCTGAACCTCCTCGAGGGCCATGCCTGCAGTCTCTGGGTACACAAAGTACACAAAGACCTCACCGAGAGCACATAGGCCGGCGTAGAAGGCAAAAGTGCCCACAGGAGTGATGTTCTCGAGCATGGTTAAAAATGTGGCAGAGACAACCAAAGAGCCAGCCCAGTTGGTGGCTGTGGCAAACGACGAACCGAGCGAACGCACCTCCATGGGGAACATCTCTGACTGCTGCCACGGCACATTACCAATGCCAGTGGCGTAGAAGGCAGCGAAAATGAGCATCGCAACAATGACAACCTTGGACCAGGGCGAGTTGGCATTAGACGCGCTCGACTCAGTGCCACCGCCAAAGGCGTTTGGCAAAAAGTGGAATGCAATGCAGTTGAGAACAAGACCAAGAGACATGCCCCAGATGGTATACAGAAGTATTCTGCGACGTCCGACCTTGTCAATAATCATAAAAGCCAAGATGGTGAAGACAAAATTTGTGCCCGAGATGATGATGGAGACTGCAATAGCATTGTCAAAACCAACAGCCTTGAAGACGGTGGCAGAAAAGTACATGAGAGAGTTCCAGCCAGAAAACTGCTGGATACCCTGGAGACCACATGTGATAATGAGAGCGCGAAGATTGGCCGGACGGGTGTGCAGCAACTTGAGCGAGTGCACCTGGGAAGCCCACCACGACATGCCTTCCGGCTTTTCTGACTGTGTGAAGAGAACCAGCTCTCCAATTTTGTCGGAGAGCTCAGCCTCGGTGACGTCCTTGTAAGTGCGGCGCAGAATATCCTTGGCCTTTTCAAACTTTTTCTTCTGCACCAGGTAGCGAGGAGTTTCTGGCATGAAGAAAAAGAGAGTGCCCTGGACAACAGCCGGGACCATCGCAAGACCTACCATGATACGCCAGCCATTGTGGACTTTTTCAAGACCGGCGCCAATCGCGTAAGCAATGAGTTGGCCGCCAGTGATGGCCAAAACGTTGATGACAATGAGACGGCCACGGAAACGAGATGGGGCCAATTCCGAGATATAGAGAGGGGCAACGAGCGAGGCAGCGCCAACGCCAAAACCCATGACGAATCGGCCAACAATCATGACCCACAAGGAGTGGGCTGCGACCTGCATAATGGCACCGACGATGAACAGGACGTTTGCGCCAGTGATGACCCATTTGCGGCCAAACATATCGGCTAATGCACCAGCGATAAAGGTGCAGATGAAGGCGCCGAGCGAGGTAGCGGATGTGATGAATTCCTGGTCTCCAGCGGTCAGGGTCTTACCAAGATCGTCGGAAAT
Organism: Grinbergsozyma bentonensis; assembly: GCA_030561725.1. Taxonomy (NCBI): domain Eukaryota; kingdom Fungi; phylum Ascomycota; class Dipodascomycetes; order Dipodascales; family Trichomonascaceae; genus Grinbergsozyma; species Grinbergsozyma bentonensis. Next base: position 15,748 of record JAKTYB010000075.1, on the reverse strand, counting down.
GACTACGAGAGCGCCGGAAATATATCCGGTATCGTAGCCAAACATGAAACCGCAGAAGGAAGTGAGTACTGTGAGAGCCACGACAAGCGGTGTCATGGCTCGCGCCTCGATATGATGGTTTACGTCCTTGTGGCCGGGATGCGAGGGCTCGGGGCTCGCGCCCGAGTCGGCCGAGATGACTGTGATGTCTTTTTCTGTGGATGCAGGCATTAATAGTGCAGACATGGTGGGGGAGAGCGCACGGTTTTATACTTTTCGAGCTGCTTTCTGGGGAAGATTATTACTGCAAGCGTAAACAGCCAGCGAACGGAGAAGAATGCCGCTCGGAACTAGGTTTTTCGGATTGCGGGGCGGGGGAGGGGCAATAGCCGTATTTTCCTGGGGCACGTTGTGGGGGAGAGGCACGGGCCAAGTGGGGTGCAGGAGGACAAAATGCGGAAGCGGCTAGCAACAAATGAGTGGCAGCGGAATAAGAGCGACCTGGAGTCTTCTCACGGTAATCGACTGGACGATAGCAAATCTATCCTTGCCTGGTTCAGACTCTAACGCTCAAAAGCCGGAGATTGGACTAAAACAGACTAGCGCCAATAACTAAGCCGGCGGAAATCTGGGCTTGGGGGTTCTCGGCAGTAAGGCGGTTGAGACAGGGCACGGTACAGCGCCGGAGATCGTTTCCTGGTGGGGTCTGGGGAAATGCACAATCTTCCTCTCTGGGATGCAAGCTATCTGATGCCTTGTTTTGGGGAGGGCAGGTGTCGTGCAGCAGACGCGGCCAGCAAGCCTACTTTATACCCTCCCAGATAATCCGGACTCGGAGGGCCGGCTGCCTGGTTGGGGTGGGACGCACCCTGACCCCATGCGCGCCGCGGGGGCTAGCCCAGCATGAATTTTTGCGCCAGCAAACATGCCTATGGGATCGAGCGAGATTGGTCTGGTAGCGAGCGATGCTGACGAGCGTTTGTGAGCTGCCCCACACTCGCCAACTGGCAAATTGCAGCCTGCATAATTCTTCCCCATACCCCGGATTTTTCTTGACAGTCGTCTACTTCTTCTGGCCGCAGCCACGGAGATGCTGTCCGGGAGTGTGTCCCAAATAGGCAAATGCGCGGGTTCCGGTCACCCACCTCGCTTCCAGGCTAGACCTTGTCGCTGATTGGCTGTTGCACCGGCGCACCCCCACGCCCGAACAAGACCGAATTTTCGTTGCCTTTCTGGGCTGTAAGCGAGTTAGTCCGACGCCGGTCGATGAGCGAGCACCTCCCAAGCTTGACCGGAGAATCTCAGCCCCGCTAAAGTCCGGCCTGCACAGCGGATACAATTTCCATAGCAGCAGCAACAGCGGCGCTGTTGCGTGCCGTAAAAACCCCTTTGACAGTGGCCCCAGTTCTCTAAACCTAATTCCCTTGTGTCAGGATAACCTCCCTGCTTTCCTAGTGAGAACCTTGCTACCGGCCTTTTTCTCCGCGTGAGCACATGACCTCTTGGTCCAGGGGCGCTGCCCCAGGCTCAATGCTGGCTGGCCTTACGAAAAAGGTGGGATTGGACAATGCCAATAATTGGTTCCGCAGGGGGCTCTGGATCTCCCATTGCCTTGATTAGCTACTATTTGTGCGTCGTTGTCGATGCGAGGTGCAAATGCCCAATTCGTATAGAGAGGACATCTTCTCGATTTCGCGGAATAGTAATGTTACCCACTCCAGTCTTCTGTAGTCCCCAGACTAACGCATGATAACGCTCACCCGGTCTGTTTTCTCCAGGCCCTCGCATATATACTTCACTGGCTCTTGTGGCCTGACCAACAACCAACATGGTGTGAGATTTGCATGCGCATTCTCAATCTGCATTCACAGATACAAGGATGCGGTTTGGGAATCAACTTTGTTTTGCTCCTTTCAATGTGGTTTGATAAATCTTTCAGTCAATATCTCCACATTCCCAAGCTTTCACTACATTCTTACTCGCTGGCACCTCTCTTAGAAGTGTCAATGGCATTCTGGATGGACTCGAGAGTTTGTGCCCACAACCAACGACTTTAAAGCTGCCGCGTGTTCACACGCCAAAGCACGCAGTTGAAAAGCTACAAACATCCGGCCAAGAATCTCGGGCTCAGATGCCGCGGTCTGGCCGACGTAAGCACTCTGGAAATTTCCCGGAACGTCCTCAGGGGGGAATATAGCATATGAGTCTTGATCTTATAGGCAAGTTGAATACTTTCAGTGAAAGCAGAACTTCCAGAATCACTTCTAGCTCCTTCCCCAAAGACTTGAGCAGCTCAACTTTGGAGAAATTGTGGAAATCCTCCTGTGGCCCACAGCGCCACAAAGCTGGATTGTGTTAATACCAACTGCCGATGTGCCAGCCCAAACCAGGAGGCACTTCCCGTTAGGCTAGGAAGGCAAAGCTGGCTCTAGGAGCCTTTTATCAGAGACTCCCAAAGCGGCGGCTCGAAATGCGAACGGAGCCACAGTGCCTTCCGCAAATGTCACTAGATCTGGGATAGGGGTTGCACATGTGGGTTGCACAACAACAAGTTTTAGACAGCGGCTTCTTTGCGATTACGAGCAGCCACGCCGGCCGCTATAACGGTGAGGCGATCACCAACCTTGAAACGCTCGCAATCGGCACCAACCTCAACTATCTCGCAAGCAACGTCAGAGCCCAAAATAAGTGGTACTAGAAGCATTCCCATGGTATCTTGAATAGCTTAGTTGAGTGGATTGATGCGCCTTACGCCGCCACATTCTTCGACCTGCACAATGATCTCATTGTCTTGCAGCTGGGAATATTCGGAGTTCCACATCAGAGACCAACGTGTTTTTTTTCCAGTTAAGCGGCTCTGTTAATGGCACTATTCTTTGGTTTTGATTTTGTAATAATGCCTGTTTCAGAGTGGATGGTCTGCTTCCGCAGGCAGCTGGTAATGCAACTTCGAGTTAGGGGGGGATCCATGGCGTTTTCCGGGGAAAGAGAAGAAAGCGGAGTCAATAGACCCTTCAAATTAGTTATTTTATCCAATTCGCTTATCGTGACTCGATTATACGAGCTTCGCCGTTCACTGCTGTCTACAACACGATGAGGCGGTCTAGGACTTGCCTGATTAGGATAATATCCGAGCAAAGCTCTGGAAGGAGCCTGCCAGAAGTCACGAGCGAAGGTCGCAAAACGGAAGAGCGGGCAGAAGAGGCTAGCCAAAGTTCGAGTGGCGAATTTTGCCAGGGCTGACCATGCAATGGCTCAGAAAATCTTGCAACGCGCTCACCGCACTGCTAGGCAGCAACTTTAAGCAAGATCACGTGGTACAGCACGTGACTAAACTGAAATTCTCCAAAAAAATTCCCCTAGTCTTATACTCCGCACACCATGTCGTCGTCAAACTCCATTAAACTGCTGGCTGGCGACGTACACCGCGGACTTGCCGAGCTGGTAGCTGCTCGTCTTGGGCAGCCTCTCTGTAAAGTCAACATTTTTCGCGATTCCAACCGGGAAACGTCCATCACCATTGGCGAGTCCGTCAGAGACGAGGACGTCTATATTGTGACTCAGATTGGCTCAGGTGATGTCAACGACCGTATTATGGAGCTTCTCATTATGGTGAATGCGTGCAAGACTGCCTCTGCCCGCCGCATCACGGCTGTTTTGCCGAACTTCCCCTATGCGCGCCAGGATCGCAAAGACAAGTCGCGTGCTCCAATCACAGCCAAGCTCATGGCCAACATGCTTGAGACAGCAGGCTGCAACCATGTCATCACGATGGATCTCCATGCTTCTCAGATCCAGGGCTTTTTTGACGTGCCGGTCGACAATCTGTATGCCGAGCCCTCGGTCGTCAACTACATTAAGCAGTCGGTGGACTACCGCAATGCCATTATCGTCTCTCCAGATGCCGGTGGTACCAAGAGAGCAGCTGCTCTGGCCGGCCGGTTGGACCTCAATTTTGCCCTGATTCACAAGGAGCGTGCTAGAGCCAATGAGGTTTCGCGCATGGTGCTTGTTGGTGACGTCACCGGCAAGGTGTGCATTCTCGTCGACGACATGGCTGATACCTGTGGCACGTTGGCCAAGGCCGCAGAGACTCTCCTGGGCAATGGTGCTGACTCTGTCATTGCCATTGTCACCCACGGCATTTTGTCCGGCCGCGCCACCGACATTATCAACCAGAGCCAGTTGACAAGGGTGGTTTGCACCAACACCGTACCCTTTGAGGGCAAGGACGAACGGTGTCCGAGACTGTCTGCTATTGATGTTTCTGCAGTGCTGGCGGAATCTATTCGAAGATTGCACAACGGCGAGTCTGTGTCGTATCTGTTTAGAAACGCCCCTATATAGATTATTTATTCAAGTGACTCCTATAATGGCCAGCCAATGGATCGAAGCCAGCGAGCCAGGCCAAAGCATTCAGACTCTAAATGGGCTCGGCATTACTGGTCTACTCATTTCACTCTTTACTCCTCCTTCTCTTGTTCATCCTTTAAACCCTCCGCTCTGACACCGTGAATCTGTCGCTTGCGTTCCTCATTGCGCTCCTCTCGGACCGTTGTGAAAAGCACAAAGTTTATGAGCATCTCAAAGAAGGCGTAGGTGAAAACCAGCGAATTTGTGAGTTGCGGCACCAGCTTGAGGTAGGCCACGCCTGTCAGCACAAAGAAGGCAAAGAGGCGGAGCGGGACGGCCGATGCGAGATGGAAAATGTAGTCTTCCGTAGACAGAACTGCGATTTCCGAGATTCCTGCAAAAATCAACAAAACGCCTATAATGCCAGACGAACTGGCCAGCTCCGAGGCGCGCAGAATGGGCACCTGCATTGATCCCGAGATGATGACGGTAAGCATATGCTCAGCGACCAGTTCTGGCTGGACCATAATGAAGTACCCCAGCGTCCATAAGAAGCAGGCACGAAAGATGACGATGGACTGGGCTGAAACGAAGGACATTGTGGAGGAGTTTAGCTGGTGGACTGAAATTTCGTTAAATGGGCGCGGCGCACGCCACGCTCAAGGCAAATGATTTGTGGCGCACGCCACACCGCCACGCCAACTTCCCAACTCCACTTCCCAACCTCCACTTCCCAAACCCTCCCTTCTCATCTCTACAACACACAACGACGCGAAGACGGCGCAAAAACAACCTGCCATGTCCAACTTTGGCAACTTCTACAACCAGCAGGATGGGTTTCAACAGCAGTACATGAACATTGACCCGTCCTCGCTGTCCTTTTCGGGTGAAGACTTTTCCGGCACGGGCAACGACATGATGAACCCCCAGCGCACACCGTCCACAGGCTCTCTGAACCAAATGATGGGCAACCAGAATTATCTCAAACAGCAGAACATGCCGCAGCAGTCGTTTTCGCCTCAGCAGGCACAGAACTCTGCGCTTTTCAACGTTTACCCCAATAACAGCAATACGGGCCAGAACGCGCTCAACGTAAATGGCAAAAGGCCGCTTCCAACAGGCACAAGCGACTTTGATGATCTCATGGGCTCGCAAAACGTTGCTTCTAGCGGCTCCAACTCTCAATTTGACATGTTTGGCAATGCTGGTGGCATGAACTCGCCTTATGGCGGCATGCAGCAACAGCAGCAGCAACGAAGACAGACCTCAAGCTCCATGGCTTCGCCAATGGTCGCTCCATCGGCTGATGCTTCTTCTGTTGCAAACTCGCCTTCTTTCCAGTTCCAGCGACCACCGCAGCCCTCGCCGCAGCCAGCTGCGCGTCCACCGCAACAGCAGTCGCCGTCACCAAGCGCGCAAATACAGTCCAAACTGTCACTGCAGCAAATGCAAATGCTTCAAAGAAAACTTGCGGAGCAACCCTTGCAACAGCAGTACCAGAGTGTCAAGTCACTGATATCTCAGGGCGCACTGGGCCAGGGCGATATTGTTCAGTTGCAGCAATTCATTGCTGCGCAGCAGCGCGCTCAGGCACAAAGTCCTAGTCAGAACCAGATCACTGCTCCAAGCCAGGGGAACCCAAGCGGCCCGGGCCAGGTCTCAGGAATGGCTATGGGCAACGTTGGCAATATTGCGCAGTCCCAAAACCCAGGTCAGGGACAAATGAACTTTAGAAGACCTTCTTCCACTGGCTCGGCAGCTTCGGGTGCAGGTCAGATGCCATCGCCCCAGTTGGCACAACGCCGTGCCCAGATGGGCGGGCCCCAAGGCAGCAGTGGCCAACCGCAGGGCCAAACGCAGTCTCAGCAGCAACAAGCCCAACTTCAAGGCCAAGCAGCAGCAGCGGCCCAGCAACAGCACACTCCGGCTCAAAAATATGAACTCTTCATGCGCAATCTTACAAGCTTTATGGCAAAGAAAAACCTTCCCTTCAACCCTACCCCAGTCGTCAACGGTGTGAGAATCAATCTTCTCAATCTTTTCTCCATTGTTCGTCGCCTTGGTGGCTACCAGGTGGTCCGTCAGAAAAACGCCTGGAGCTCCGTAGCCGCCGGGATTGGCTTCAACCAATCCAACATCACCCCGGAGGTTCCCGGACAGCTGGCCGAAATTTTTGCTCGTTCTTTGGTCCAGTTTGATGCCAGCGTCAACATGCAACAAAAGGAAAAAGCCGCTGTGAACAGCCAGCGACCACAGAGTGCCACCCCCGTTGCAGCCAACCCGACTCTCAGTCGACCTAACAATGTTTCCCAACAACAGCAACAGCTCCAGCAACAGCAACAGCTACAGCAACAGCAGCAGCAACAACAGCAGCCACAGCAACAGCCACAGCAACAGCTACAGCAGCAACAGCGAGCTGCTGCAACATCTTTGGCTTCTGAAAATTCATCAGCAAGCCCTGCGACGGCCGCTGCCCAGGCACAGGTGGTTGCCCTGCCTAAAGATAAGGCTGGCAATTATCTCCCTCTTAAGAGAGACGTGCACAATCAACAACAATTTCAAATTCTGGTCAATTGTGGAAAAGAGATTGCTCAACTAAGACCTGACATGCCATCTCTCCTCGAGATGGGAACGATCGATGTCAACGCTCTGTCTCTCGCCCTGGAATCAAAGCAAACTGGTGAAGTCAAGCAAGCTCTTGATAAACTCTCTATCTTGTCTGGCGACCCGCGCTGTATGTTTATTATTGGAGAATGTCTCGACCTCATAACTAACCTTTCAGTGCTTGCTCTTGATATTCTGAGTGATCTCATGGATGAGTCAAAACCCACCACCGATGAAGATGTAGAGGAACTTTCTCTTATTGATCGGGTGTTTAACGAGCTTTCCAGCCCTCATCTAGATGACGTGGAGTTTGAGGTCGTGCAAGCTCAACGCAATGGCCCTTTTTTACCCACCAGACCGACAGATCTTCCGGAGAGTGCGGACGCTAGCCCAGAAACTCTACCCAACATTTTGCTGTCTGGTTCATCCAAAACAGTCCCCGCTCCAGTTCCAACTGAGTCAGTCAAGCCTTTCGGCTTTGTACATTATGACACTATGGTTGACTTGTGCAAACAAGAACTAACCCATCTTCAGTCTAAGGTTGATACTGCAGAGTTTTTCCGCATTTCCAAAGTCGAGCGACTGCTCCAAATCACTGGTATTATCCGCAACTTTTCCTTTGTGGTCCATAACTCCAGGTTTATTGCCATGGACAAACCCACCAAGGAGCTGATATTCAAACTGCTGCATTCTATTGCAGGAAAAACACTGGAATTGAATTCTCCAAAAAAGACTCTGGACCTGCTAAAGGATCTAATTGTTCTACTTGCCAACATTGGCTTTGATGTGGAACTGACGTCAGCGTCAGATGCTTTTGTTTTCCTCCTCTTCTTCCTGTCTTTTTCTCCTGTTGACGATCCTTTCCTAGAAAATGGTCAACTGCACTTCGGAGAGTACACTGCGGCAAACAATAGATACTTGGGGTCTGCCATTGATGCTTTTGCCAAGATTCTTCCCAAGGATCCTCCCAACCGTCCTTTAATCGAGTCTATTCTAGAGGGAACTTGCCATGATGAAGCTTTCCTTGCACTGCTTGAAAGGTATACTTCTTCACTGAAGCGAGAGTTGAAGCCCTTTGAGTTTTTGACAAGAGTTTTTGGTATGTGCATTTCTGTGTTGCCCATTAATGATCTGCAAGATGTACCAAGATGGTTGGAGGTGAGAAAGCCTCTTCTTCTACAAGCTCTGCTTGTGGCGGACAGTGTCACATCACTTGTTCCGGATAAGAAGAAGGAGGAGGCCAAAGATGGCGATGCTATGGAAATTGATCAGCAATTACCCAACCTGGCTTTAGACTGGCTTCAAGGCTACGAGCTTTTGGGTGCACAGTTACTCAGAGCTGTTTTCTCCTTGGGCGCTATCCCTCAATCTAAACTTCCGAGGTTCCCCAATACGGTTGTCGAGGCCAATCCTTTTGCACGGGTTACGCAGCGTTGCGTTTCGATTCTTAGACGACTCGGCCAAAAAGCGATGGTTGGAAATCCGGCGAACTTGGAAGGTAAGTATCTCCCGGCTGGAATCTTTCCCAATAGAGATGTTATGCTCAAGGCACTCATGAATCCGATCATTGACAATTACGTTATTGGTCAAGTCAGTGCCTTCCAGTCTGAGGGAAATGACTATTTGCTGGAGATTTCTAGTAAGTAAATAAGTGTACTATGGTGAATATAATTTATTTAGCGAACAGCCAGACTAGTTTGGTTCACGCATGTTCTTGTCAAGGAAAGCAATCATTTTACGGGCGATCTCCTCACCAACCAGTGGCCTGAGGTCGTCAAATTTCATCCCTGCTAAGGCCTCAAGACTCCTGACATTCTTCCATATCAAATACGCGTTTTGGGGCGTTAATCCTGGGATGCATTGAAGCATGGAAATGGCGATTTCATTGTCCAAAGCCCCTGTCATGTCGTTGACACGAAGGGACACTGCATGATCTGCATCAGGATTCTCTCGGCCTCTTTTCAAATCAGCAAAAATATCGGCAGTTTGCTCCGCTGAAGAGGACCACACCACCTTGACTTTGGGAAATATTTGCAGAAGAACGCAAATCTTCTGCTGTATGCCTTCATGGGCAAGCATAGAAGCCTCAACAGAGTCCCCACTGAATGTGGAGAGAGAGAAGGATTTAGATTCCGAGAATTCCACTAAAATGACAGGTCGCTCATAGTTTCTCGTCATGTTGATGCACTGTTGATACAGTCTACCATCTCTGAAAGAGGAGATCAAATCGGGAACAGACTTTCTTTCGACACAAATTTGAGGGGTGAGAATGAAATCGGCAACATGAAGAAGCTTGGGAATTAAAGTGAAGCCTTTCATATCCAAGACTGATGGGAGGTTAGATTTGAATTCTCGAAAGTCAACCACAATCATGTGGTCCTTCTCCTCCACTTGACCGCCTGCCCTTCTAGTTGAGAATGTCGAATCATTCAAAATACTAGTGGTGGACAACTCCAGAGGAGCCAGTGTTAAAGGCATTGACGCCTTTTCTCGTATTAGTTGGGTGAAAGCGTCCTTTTCCCTTCTTACTGCCGCTAAGTATGACTCTTCTTCAACAGAATTTGCATAATAAAGGAAGATAACCTGCGCCGGATATCCAGAAGCCAAGGCTACTTCAATCTTGCGCACAAAGGAGGGCTCAGGTTCATAAATAATGATAGAGGATGGTGCAAGCTCTTCAAGTACGAGGTCGTTATCGTCGTAGGTATGCAAAATTACGAGCTGGTCATTGTTGAGCACCACATGAGAGGCTCTTGACTCTTGTTCGACAATGTCATCCGCATCAAGGCTTTCAGTTTTAGCTATTGGAGAGCCAATGGTTTTCTGGTTCACGCTAATAATCTCCATATCTTCACTACTCTCTGGCGCTGGGGTTGAGCCCTCGGATGAAATTTCACGAGTGCCGACGCTAACCGAAGCTCCACCTCTTTGTCTGCGACGTTTGGCAGGAGGTGCATTAGCTGCACCATGAGGTCGCCTTGCCGTCGCTTGGCCGGTTTGCTGCGTAGAGGTGTCGCTGCTAATGGCATGAATATTCTTACTCACATTTGACATATAGTACTTCCATAAAAGATATGAATCGACTTGATGTTTCATGTAGGAGCGGAAGTCAGGCTCATTATCTGAGTCGTAGCGTAGCGAGGTTAGAAGGTGTTTGAGCTGGTTGAGAGTACTACGACGCTCACACATAATAAGAATAGGACCCTTGTGTGACATCTTGACAAGTTTTGTGAGAATAAGATTGAGATGGTACCATTTGGGCTGTTCTTCAAGGCCGTCAGATTCTGACTCCTTGACTTGTTTTAATGTTTTGCAACTGCCAAAGACGCGCTCGCGAGCAGCTGCATAAAGCAAGTTACCATCGTCTTGCAGCAACCACTGCGAGTAAGACTTTTTGGTAGCCACTCCTGTTGAACTTGGGTTGTTCGAAAGGCGGAATTCTTCAAGAGCCATGTAGAAGGTGACGCTGTCCATGGCGATAAGATCCTTGATGCGCTGCTGGAAGGCTGGAAGATCCACGGTGACCATGTGACGGGTTTTAGAGCTGAGGCGGTGCCAGTGAGGCTCAAGTTTGAGGCGAATGCTAGCCACAAAATTCTTGGTGAAGAGGGCTGACTCGTAGTCCCAGTCATCAAACTCGACCTGTTTGTTAGAGACGCGGATCTCATTAATGCAGAGCTTGAGACATTCGCGGATAGCAACCTGAACCTGGCGCATAAGTGGAGTCATTTCGACACGGACCTCTGTGACCTTGAATGAGGTTCCGTCGAGGATGTTTGGCGGGCGCAAACAGTCACTAACCTCGATATGGAAACGGGGCCAGAGACTTACTCTTTGGAGTCTCAAAGACTTGAGGGAGCTCTGCAATGGCGAAAGCGTACTGCCCCTGGCAGACAGGAGAGCAATTGGCTGATCTGTCAGACACTTGATGAATCCCGTCTCATTGGCCTTTCGATAAAGACGCAGCGCAAAGGCAATAGAACCCTGCGGGGAGACTGTGTGAGCGTTGAGAACAACAATTCCCGACACTTGAGATGCTGGAATTGTGCCCTGAAGAAAGTCCACAGCCGCAGTACGGGCCGACATAGCGTAGAGCCCGCCGGTGTTGTATATGGAAGCGCGCGCATCTATGGACTCTTGGTTCACAATTGTAAGTCTGCGGCGGGGTTTGCGTGGCTGATTACGATACAGTTGGTCCATTGCAGCGATTTCGCGCATTCTTTCCTGTAGAGAGGCGAGCTGGCGCTCAGTTCCATTAAGCACTAAAACGAGCGATCCTGCAGTTGAAAAGCTCTGAAACGAGCAACTGACAACGTCAAGAACATGCAGCACGTTTGCGGTGATGTTTTCCAGGCCGAGTCCTTGGCCCAGTACTAGCAGCGAGTCCTTATTACAAACTTCATGGACAATTTTGAGCTGGTACTGGAGGGGTAGAGAGAGCGTCAGAGGGCCATCCAAGGATGGTTGGGATGCGGCAGGCGGAGGCTCCTGAGGCATCTGACCTGCAATTTCGGGCTCAGGAGCATAAGTCTCCTGATCATCCTGAAGAAACAGCGGCTCTTCCTCTTCGGCAGACATGCGGGCGGAGGAAAGAATAATAGAATGAGTGGGAGATAATACTGTGAAGGAGAGGAGATTGGGCGCGATCGGCTGAAGATAACGAGACTTTGTAAAGCCCCGGCTGGGTCCAGACTCAGTGTTATTGCAATGCGCTCGCTGAGTTGGCTATTTAGTGTGGCTTTAGCCCTGCGCAAATTCATGGCAAGTGGCCTCACTCAGCACAAAGCAAATGTGCTGCGCTCGCCAGTCGAGCTCTGCTGGGTATAGCGGGAGAACAAGAGGGGAGAAGCGGCCGCTAAAGAATCAAGATCCAGAACAGACAAGATTTGGCGAGAGTAGCCCTATTGTTTGCCTAACCTTGCAAAAAACGGCTGCGAGAAATGCTCTGGGGCAGTGGAATTTCCTCCTAGACAGAGCTGCAGATGGTGGTCACCAGCATGTGTCTACTATGATCCAAGCACGCCAGTGCCAAGTGCCCAACAGCCCGGAGACGGCAATCACTAAATGCTATGGCGAGTGTGCGGAACGGGGTGCGGCAGCACGTTCCTGATTTGCGAGGTCTTGTACCCCCTGGCAGAAGAAATCTAGCAACGCAGAGAATAGTGCATTCGTAGCAGACCATCACCAGATGCTATAAAGCCTCACACAAGCCACATTTTTGGTCTTGTCAGATAGCTCTCGCGTATTATCAAAGTTAAGGTCACGTGATTTGAACGCGCTGACTGGTTCACGAGTGCCCTGCCTGTTGCATCTCATCAATTAATACTACTGGAAGATGCCAGTCATCTAGATTCCAAATCACTGTCTTCACCCAGTGCTCCTCTCCGTACGCAGTACGAACGTTCCTTCGTAAAAGCGCTGCGCTGGTTGTAACTGCGCAGTATCTTCTGTCTCAGAGCTCCCAAGAAATTCGAACTGCCTTGACAGCAGCATGCCCAGCGCAAGTAAGGGCGTCCTGATCGAATGGTAAGTGGACTTCGCATCGAGAGAAAGATTGAACCTCATTTGCATTTACTCATCCGCCAGCTAACCCAGCGATCCGGCAATTCGTGCACTTGTCATCAACATTGATCAGCGTAACAACCATAGCGTCATAATTGAAGAGCTGGACGATGCTCACCTTATGATTCATCCGGAAAAGGTCGACTACGTGAGAAAGCAGCTCAACGACATGCTGGCCCAAAATACGTATCAGCCTCAAGGAGAACGATAGTCTAGATTGAGATAGTATCTACATAATGCACGGGGAGGAGCGAAACTTATACCGCGGAGAAGTTTGTGTGCTACTACAAAGAGTCATCTGGATTGATGCTGGTCGTCATGTTTGCCACAAGCTCGCCCAGCCATTGCTCGAGTCCATCCGTGTCCATAATATCATCCTTTTTGCTAATGGCAGCAAAGTACTTCTCATATGATTGAAGAATCAAATCTTGAATCGAGTCGATCAAAATGTTGGTAGTTCGGTCGTCTTCCACATAATTTTTGATGAGATTCCGGATCCGAGGCAACTCAGTGGCAGCCTTGTCTCTGAACTCTCGGGTGTCTTGCACAGCTGTTTCGTCGGAGGGTTTGGTCAGAGGCGCCACAATGACTTTGATGGTCTCTTGTGTGAAAGAATTCACGCCAACGCGGAGTCTGGAATAGAGCTCCTCCTTAGCGTCAATCATATTGTCGATCACCTTTGGCACAGACGCCTTGGCAAGGTTGACAAGCGACCCGGTATTGAGCTCGACTCCCTGCGTGCGAACCTGGTGAAGAACATCGTAGAAACCACTGAAATCCACTTGAACTTCCTGGGGCACATACTCAATGTCAAACTCGTTGAGATGATTTTGCAACACTAGGAGGTTCTTTAGCAGGAAGAGATCAGCCTCCTGCGCACCAACAACGGTGACTGCGACATCATGACCACGAGAAAGTGCAGCGATACATTCATGCACAATGTGATGTGCAATATCATCAAAGACAGAGCTGTTCACGAGCTGGTAAATTTGGGAAACAATGAGAATTGCTCGCCGCAGAGGAGTGTACCACTTGGAAAACATATCCGAGTCAGCGCTCAATAATTCGTTTTTGCGACTGGACAGCTGATCGGTTGGGATGGCAGCTTCTCCTTGCTCCTCATCCTTGGACTTTTTGCGCCTGTTGCTCAAGATAAAGTCCTTGCTGTCGGGTACATAGTTGATGACATCTGATGAAATGACTGCTTGTACTCTGAATACCAGGCGCGACTGAGCATCCTCAAGATTTGTCTTGAAGAACGGCTGCTCTTCTTCTTGCAGGAGAGCGATGATTTCACACAGCGCGTTAATGTCCACCTCGCGGATGATGCGCCGGCGAAGCTCATTATTGATGGGTTCACAGATGCCAGAGAGCCAGTCAGCAAGCCAATCATCAAACTCGCTCGTGAATATGGACTCGAAGAGAGCTGACTCGGAGGCACAGAGCTCGCGCGTGAAAACGACAGCGGAGCGCGTAGCGGCCACCACATTATCTGACGGAGCAATATTGGCCTGAAGAAATTTTTGTACGTACGAGTCAATTAGGGCCGATCGGACCGAGAAGTATGCCTTGAGCATGTCGCTGACGATGTTGAGGTATTCTGCGTTGCCGTGGCAGCGCATGGCGACATGGGAAACGAGCTCGCGCAAAAGCTGATGTTCGTTCTCAAACTTGACATAGTACAGTGCGCGCTTTGTAGATTCATTGAGCGAAGTGCTCTGCTTTTGGATATCTGCAAGCGTGTCGCGCAGAGTCCGGCCAAAGAACGTTTGCACGAGGGTGAGAGCACGGGTCATGCACTGGCGGAACCGTAGCTCGTAAACATCGACATCCTTGATATACTGGTTCTTTTTTAAAAACTCAATACCCTCGTCCAGCTGGAGCAGCATGGGCCGCAGCTTGTCGCCGTTGGACACAAACCGAGAGCCGGGGTTGTTGAGCTGGCGCGAGATTGACTCGAGATTGTCGAAATGCAGACAAATGCGGTCAATTTCAGTCAAGAGCTCGGCATCCGCAAGCTGCTGCTTTTGCATATTTTCGCATTCTGTCGAGAGCTGCTGGGTCTCGACCTGAATTGCCTTGAGGGAATCCTCCAAATCGTCCAGCATGGCGCGGACCCCGCAGGCCTTATCGAGCAGTAGGTCGCAATTGCGGGACCTGAGGCGTGTTCCCCCGACAAAAAGGACAAAATCTTCGTTAGCAGAGCCATCAAACACAGGGTCACCGGCGTAATTGAGTGTGTGGATGGGCAGAAACTGGTCCAGCAGTTTCTTACGCTCAGCATCGGTGAAAGGGTAGAGAACAGGGGTTTTTTCTTTGGACAGGCGATTTGCCCGAGAAAAAGCTGTTTCAAAGCTCTGTCTGTTTCCAGCGAAAGAATTGGTCCTCCTTCGCTGCAAGACTAGCGCGTCAAATGTCTCCAATAGTGGGTTTGTATGCGGAAGAATAGGGTTTGTGTGCTTGGTGTCTATAGCTACACTTTGAACAAGCGATTTAGCCCGGTGCCGAGACCTCGGTTGCGCGTGATATGTACCCCATTCGTCATACATGCTGAGCTTGGGCCGCACTGAGGTGGTGATGTGCTGGTGATTTGTAGTACTAGTGGGAGACTTGGTGAGTAGGCGAATATTGGGGGCAGCAGGGTGGCAGACTTGTTGGGTGTTGGTTGGCGGGGTTTGTGGGAGCAGTTTATTGGAGTGGTTTATTGGATCTGGCTCATTTGGTCGGGCCCAAAGTGCTAGTACAAAAGAAGAGTGCTCGGCTCTCAAGTGGATGCCGAGTCTTGGTTTCTTTCTCGAGATGCTCCCGGTCAATGTCCTGCTTGCAGAAGCAATAGATTTGCTGGCTTGAGCCCAAGGAACCCAGAGAGAAAGGGAATGTTAACAGCCATCTCTAGCTCAGGAGGCGGACAACTCTTGCAGTTTTGCGAGCTATAAGAGAGCTCCTCTAAACTTGTACAACTCCAGGAGTGGGATTCAGACCTCATCGCTAGGCTCCCAAGACCCGGAAAAGCGTTAGCCGCCAGAACGCTCAAATGAAGTCAGGGCGGCCAGCGTTTCGCAGCGGCATTGCAGGAACAGGAGTAAGTTAAAGAAACGTGAGTAACAAAGAAAAAAAATCTGGATTTATTGAAATGTTAATTTAGATATATTTTGGCAGCTGGCTTGGATAGATCCTGGCGGGTATCGATACTGACAAATTCTACCGAAACTGGGAGGAGTATTCAAAGAAGATTGTGCTTCGTTCGGCT
>JAKTYB010000074.1:0-64010 GCA_030561725.1 Grinbergsozyma bentonensis | reverse complement strand
TTTGCAGAGCCGATCAGGGCATGCATCGGTAGCCAGGGCGCCTCCCTTTCGGCAGTTGAATGCTCGCTGCGCCTGTTGGCCCGTTACCGGTAATCATGGGGCAACGCCCCACGCTCCAGCAGCTGGCAGCGAACACACTGCAACAGCACTACGGTGGGTGCAGGGGCAGCGACCGTGATCGGGCCGAAGGCCAGTACAGTGTCAAAAATTCAACCTCGTCATCTCTTCGGCGGCCCGTAGTGAACTACCCCCTTGTGGCTGTGCTTGCGCACCGGCTGCTCTTCGTGGCTACTGGGTGCTGTGCGGCTACTGACCCTGCTCTGCTTACTATGATGAAGCCCAAATAGGCTGCCTGAACAGAGCGGATTCGCCACAGCCTGGATCACGTAATCTCAGGCCCCTAAACAATACTGCGGCCACTGCTAAGTGGCCGTTTACCTGTCACGTTGCTGTTCGCCTTGGCGAAGCTGTCCGCAGGATCGGCCCACTCCCGCCAATTACGGGCCAGCGAGCGCGGAGCGCGAGCACTACGGGATCTGGGGCAGAGCCCCAGCCGGGCCGGAGGCCGCCACACCATGCTGCAGAGTCGGTCCGGCCCGCGGGCTCTGCCATTCGACGCGCGCGCTGGCCTGCCAAGAGTAATCGTCGGGCAATGCCTCCCCGATGGAGCGCCTGGCAGCGTGCAGAAACTGCAACAGCACTGCGGGGTTCAGGGACGGCGCCACTGCCCCCGCCGACAGCCAGCGCAATGTGCAGAGGAGTGCAGAGCCAGTCTCCGGCGCCCAGGGCTCTGCCTGCCGGCTGCCTGCCGGCTGCCTGCCGACAGGGCAGTTGTGTCCGCAATGCCTGAGCTGAGTCTCATGTGGGGGGATGACGTGGGAGTGCGGGGTACAGGGAAATACATTACTGATGCTACTGAAGGAGAGCCTGTGGGCGGAGCAGCGATGCTACTGCTGCTGCGGCTGCTGGCGCTCGCTGGCGCCATTGACGCCGTCCTGGACGCGGGGCACGCCGAGCGAGGCCTTGAGCAGGGCCTTGCGCGTGGAGCTGCTGGTGTCGCCGGACTGGCGCTTGGGACGATCGAGGCTGGCAGCGTCGCTGGCGTCGGATCGGTCGCTGGGGGAGGAGCTGCGGGGCGGCAGAAAGCCAGTGGGATCGTGGGTCTTGTAAACCTTGTTGCCTGTGACTCCGTCCTTGATGGCCGTGGTCGACACCAGGGACAAGGACGACGAGCGCGACAGGCTCGGCACCTCGAGTCCCGACGCGGAGTCGGACAGGGTCTGGTACTCGGACTCCGAGTCGAGCGAGGCACGAGTCGAGGATATGGCAGACATGAGGAGTGAAGACGGAGAGAGCTTGGCGGGCGGGCTTTAAATTTGCCCTGTGGGCGGCTGTACTTCTGGTAGACACATCCGGGTGCCCCACCAGAGCAAGCGGGCGCGCGTGGGTGGGCGCAATCCACCAAAGCGTGGGGCAGCACCCCAGTTTTTTTTTTGGGGGCTGACAGGGCGGGGCACAGGGTGGCATGCATGGCGGGCGCACAAGGGAGCGGGCGGACCTGGACCAGCGTGAGACTTTGCAAGAGGTCGGCGTGAAGTCGGCTTTTTTGGGTTTGGTAGAGAGAGGCCCGCAGGTACCCTGCCTAGCCTAGGCTACGGATGATCCTTGTCCCATTGGATCCGGTCCGCAGGGGCAACCATGGCGCGTGAGCGCTAACGGTCTGGCGAGCTGCAGTTCCAGCTGTCAGCAACGTAGCTGGCGAGCAGTTGCTGACTCACCAAAACAGCTAGCAATAGTTTATTATCGTTTGACAATACTATGTCGTAGCCCTGCGCTCAGTGACAGTACGCAAATGCCAACTCCGCTGCTCCGGTACGGTCCTACTCGCCATCCAAGCCCCCTCCTCCCCCACGACTGACCCACTAAAACTCACAACTTGGCCACTAAAACTCACAACTTGGCCACTAAACCGGCAACGGGGCCACTAGAACTCACAACAGGGCCACTAGAACTCACTAGTTGTCACTAAGCGCAACAGCTCACCAGCCAGAACCGCGATGACAAGAGCCCTCTTATCACGCCTGAGTCGCTGCTATTCAATCTCAGCAAGCCCACTTAACTCATACCTTAACCATGTAGCCCAAAAAGGCCTGTCGCTCGACCTCCCTGTCGTGCGCGGCACCATATATGAGTACTTTGTACTGGACCTGCTGTCTACGCTGCCTGGCGTCTCCAATGTGCGCAGAACAGGGCAGGCCGGTGACAGCGGGGTGGATCTGCAGGCAGATCTCACTGCTCCATTCACTATAGAACTGTCAAAGCTGCTTGTTCAGTGCAAGACGAATGGGTCGGCGCTGCCCTCGGCGCTTTTGCGCGAGCTCGAGGGCACATATAATCTGCGCAGCGGCTACGGGCTGGAGACTAGAGACTGCCTGGTGCTCATATGTGGCCGATCTCGTCTCAGCGCGCACGCCAGAGCCCACTTTCTGCAGTCGCGCGTGCCTTTCTTGTACTGGCGCGTCGCGTACCCTTCGCCTGTCAGGGTTGGTAGGGGGCTGCGGATACCTCGTGTGGCCTGGAAAGAGGCGCCTTTCGGACCTATAGAGTACAATATGGCTGCTGCCAGCCTTCTTGGCGACGGAGTGGGTGAGAAGCGGTTCCAGGTCGAGGCATAGTTGGGTCCACCGAGCTGGAGGACCGGGCGAGCCAAAATACATATTTATAGCTGACTTGCAATCGTCCATCTATGAAGAGCGATTGCTCTCACGTAACATTGGCAGGTTTAGCACTTCTGCGACTGATTGAAGACCGGGCTGCCATATACATTGATACAGCTGACTCGCAATTGTTCATCTATGAACTGGGTCGGTTTTGACCCCGATTTCATGACAACGTCACCGAGGGTTCCTGGCATTGATATGGCAACTATGAAGTACAAACCATCTCACGGCTGGAAGTGTTTGAACAGGAATGAACTTGAAAGGCTGCGGGCCGGCACCACGGGCGGAAGGGGCAGCATTTGGAGTCACAGGCCATGGATGATCAGGCCCAATAATTGTGTCTCACTATAGTTCAGAGATCATTCGCAGTCGCTGATCCGCATTCTTGAAGATCATTGAGCGAGTGCTGCAATAACAGCTCCACACCGTTGTTCACCTTCTTGGCGCACAGTTGGCGCACCCTGTTTAGCTATGCCAATCACGAACCTAATCGTTCTTCAGCTTCACCGGCCAAAGCTGCTTCACCAGACGCTCGGCAACACCCTCCTTCCACCGCGCAATGCACTGCTCAGTGTCCATGACCGATTTCACTCTGCCATCCTCGACTTCGGCCTGCCAGAAAGCGTGGAAATCCAGCACACACTCACTATGCATTTCGTAAACCTGGTCCGCCCCGGCCCCGTCATCATGCTCAAGATACACAAACTTGAGCAGGGCCAACACCATGTTGTCAATGAGGTATTGCGACACGTGCATGGAAAGAAGCGCTAAGGAGTACCAAGGCCCATAGGGGTCCTTGGAAATGCTTCCAGACTCCTTAGCAAGCCTCAAAGCGTCCTCAGAATGCACGCGGCAAAAGAAGGCAAAACACTCGAGACCAAACTCGCCTGCTCCTCGAAAATCCGTGCTTGGATCCTTACCTTGAAAACCCAGCTGCGTCCAGTCCACCTGCTCCGGAACAGAGCCAAATACATCGCTGTACATGGCCAAATAGACTTTTGAATGCTTTTCCCACGTGGGATGTTTCCGCGACAAGGCCAGAGCCCTGTCTGCCTGCTCAAACACATTGTTGCGCACGCCAATAGCCCGCTCGACAGTGGTCACGTCGTCATCTGCCAGTTCCTCCACCAGGCCCACCAGCCTGGCAGCATCCTCGGCCGATTGGTCATGGTAATTGACTAGATTCTTAAGTCGGCCAGATAACAGCAGCTCGCGGTTCACTAGATATACGGGTCTCTGAGAATGGCAGGCACGTGCCACTGCAGAAGTGCCGCTGATAAGGGTTCTTGTGCCCTTGGCCAGGGAATAGAATAGCTCTAACAGGGCTCGCAATTGCGGGTTCAGGTCTGGATGATCCCACAGATACTCTGCCAAAAACTCCATCGCTGTTCAGCTGAATAAGTCAGCATTTAGGTCCAACTGTCGGAAATGTATGTGGGGCAGGAGGGAGACAGGGGGTGGTGGTGGTGGACCCTGGCCGGACATGGTTCGATTAACAGCGTATGAAGAAGAGTGAGATGGTTCAAAACTACCTTGGATCTGTTTCATGGAGCTGCAAGTGCCAGAACCCGTATGCTCTGTCACAAGGCGTCCCAGGGCAGTGCCACAGAACCAGTTTTTAGGAAGGCGTTAAGCAACTGAGCATTGATCTAATAATAAATTAAGGAAAGCACTATCATCACTTTATCATGAAGCCCTGGGACTCGTTGATCGCCAGTGTCAGCCGCTCCTCGAGTTTAGCCCTGCTTGAATACGAGTACAATGACAGCTGGTTGAAGCACGTGTGGGAAAAGGGCAGCCGCTCACAGTCATCTCCTGCCTTGAGGATGCGAAAAGCAATGTTCTCGATGCCCGTGGATGGGACACGGTCCGAGCCCGTCACAAACATGAGCAGCTTGCGCTGACCCTCGGGAGACAGCTCCTCAACCCAGCGCCAGAACCATCGAATGACTAGATGGTTTTCGGGGCCGGAGTCACACTTCCAGCCAGTGTACTGCGTGACAGACTGGAGTCCAGAAATGTCCAGAGGCCCGGATGCACCGCAAACCATCATCTCAAGCTCCTCGGGACACAGCAGCGTGATGGCATTAGAGCCCACCACGTCAAAGAAGCCTGACTTGAAGGCACGCAGCTGCTCTTCAACACGTGCATTGGTGAAGTAGTTGACGGCCTTTTCGACGTACTCGCGGCGATTTTGGAGCGTGACAGGCGTCTTGGCGCCAGCGTAGCCAAGCGACACTTCGCACGGCGAGCCAAAGCTGGCATCGGTGACAACAAAGTCCAGATCAAAAGTGTCAGCAAATTCCTGTGGAGTGCCCGCAAAGTCTAGCAGAGCACGGAGTGAGCGCCCATAGACCGGATCCAGCTGCGCAAAGTCCTGGAGCGTGACCGGCACGCCCAGCAGACGCTTGTAGAGAAGCGGCGGCAGGTTGACATCGAGGATGGTGGAGTTATATAGGGCCAGACCAATGATGATGCCTGCTGTTCTTAGGTAAACTAAGTCGGCAGCGTCAGCTTTTGAGCCGTCAAACCAGCTATAGCCAGACTCTGGGACTGTAGTGAAACGAGACGCTGCATTGGCGAAGAGCTCGCGGGTGAGAAGCAAAAACCACTCCTTTTTGATGCCACCGGCGTCGACGCCTGGTTCGCCAACAAACTCGACACGGAGCCGCTTTTTGAGATTCTCTTCCTGCTGCGCTAGCACGCGCAGTGAGTCCTGCAGCAGATGGGCTCGGCGGATGCGGACAATAAGAGCCGGAGACACTTTGGCGCTGGTCCCGATTGAGGCAAAGAAGGCCTCCTGCAGCTTGACCTCCATCTGGGCGCGGGAGTCGTACGTCATGATGGCGGACTTTGCGCCCATGGAGAGGAGGAAGGGGAACTGGCAAAAGAAGAAAACGTCGCGCAGGCACACCGGTTCGGCGACGGAGTCGACTGTAAGATCTGTAGAGATGCCCCGTTTGGGGCTGATGGAGGTCTCGTCCCTGGCAGCCTGCTGCCAGCGGTGAAAGTCGGCGCGAATGTCGACACAGTCGACCATGGCACAATACATGGCCGACAGCGGGATCTTGGGGCTGTCTGTAAGAGCACGTGCGGACGCATAGATGGCCAACGCCCTTGCATACGACTCGCATTGCCAGCTCAGCTTGTATGCGTCTGGGGGGATGAGCTTGGCAGGGGCGGCAGCAGCAGCAGCTGCAGCCGCTGGCTTGGCGAGATGGGCCATGTGCTGCGACAGGGCCGAGTTGAGAAGGGAGACGTGGGCCAGAAAGCGCTCTGCAGGCATGCGCAGCAGCCAGTTGAGCAGGTAGAGGCGGACGCGGCGGGTGGCATTGGCCATGTAGGATGCAACGAGATGGAGAATGGACAGCGCGGCCGGATCCACTGCACTCTCTGAATGCAGGGCAGGGCAGTCGAGAATGGCGAGCAGCGGACGCATGTCTGTGGTGTGTGTGAAGCGCGAGCGGGGCCGGCGCAGCATGGCGAGAATGGCGGGCAGCGGGAGCGCCCCGGGCGTCTGCCAGTATGCACAGACTGCGTCGTAGTTGAGGTCTGGGGCAGAGTAGGACGGCTTGGTGCGGTTTGTGGAAAACTGCAGCGACCAGGGCACAAGTGCTGGCGGCCCCCCACCTGCTGCTGCTGCAGCTGCGGGCTTGCGATCCACCACTACTAGGCACGTCTCGCAGCGGTAATGGACGGCCTCCGCTTTGACAACCAGCTGGGTACGGCAGCACACACACCGCTCCATGGCCACCAATGGCCGCTGGCTCGCCAGCGACGCACAGTTGGCGTCCGAAACCACCCGGAAAATGTCGCTCCCGGGAGAGAAGGTCGACACGCCGCGGATCTCAGAGCCGGGGTCCGGGCCCGACTGATTCAGCAGCGGGCGGCCCTCGGACGATGCCGATTCTCGCCGCAGAAACGAGAACATGTGTCTTCTGGCGGGCGGCTGTGGTGAAGATGCGATGGGATATTTTTGGCTACGATAAGATTACGGCTGGGAACGTGCGGCGCACGCCACATGGACAAGCCGCCGGTTACCGGTGGGACGTGGCCTCCGGCCCAGCTGGGGCGAACGCCACCTGCGCCAGGCGGCAGCTGGCTGCAAGCTGCGGCGCTGCCCCAGACTGGCCGGCTTGCGGGACGTCGCACGACTTGCAGCGGACGCTAATCGGCGGGGGGGTTGCCAGCGGCACAAAGCTGCTTGCCCTCCCCGCCAGGGAACGCTGCCAAACTCACTGCCGGCCCGCCCATCCCCTGGCCCCTCTTTCCCCACCGCTAGACTCCCAACCTGACGTCACCTCCCTCTGGCCCTTATTTTTTGCTGCCAGGGCTTTTGAGGGGAGGGGGGAACGGCTTGGGACAAATGGAGGGGACCTGATTAGAGGCAGCCCAACACAACACTCAACTTGCCAAGCTGACAGCCAGTGCTTGAGAAGTATTTGAGCCGTTGATTCTGAAACCCCGGCTGCCTTGTAGCTTCCCTATTAGTTAGTTCTCTCTGTGACCCGTGGCTGCAAAGTTCTCAGTTCATCCAGACACACAACCGCACGACGCAAACCGCACGAAAACACAAACCGCACGCAGATTGCCATGACAACGAGCGTCCCCGCTGTGTACGCCTTTCCGGCGTTCTCTGGCGTCGCTGTCGCTGTCGCCGACCACGTGGTGGCCGCCCAGAATGACACCCTCGCCGCCAAGGGCAAGCGCTTCAAGATTGGGCTGTCCGGCGGCTCCCTCATCCGCGTGCTCAACGAGGGCCTGCTGGCCCGCTCCGACGTGCGCTGGGACCAGTGGGACATTTACTTTGCCGACGAGCGCCTTGTGCCCTTTGACTCGGAGGAGTCCAACTACGGCCTGTTCAAGCGCCTGCTGCTTGACCAGATCGCGCCCGAACAGGAGGGGCCCCGCATCTACCACGTCGACGAGTCGCTACTAGACGACGCGCAGGAGGCTGCAGACGCCTACGAAAAGACGCTCATCAAGGGCTTTGCCTCGCGCGACAGCGTCAAGCTGCCCATGTTTGACCTGCTGCTGCTTGGCTGCGCGCCCGACGGGCACACGTGCTCGCTCTTCCCCAACCACGAGCTGCTGCGCGAGACCATGGCGTGGGTCGCGCCGGTCGAGGACGCGCCAAGACCGCCGGCCCGCCGCATCACGCTCACGCTACCCGTCATTTGCCACTCGCACCGCATTTCTTTTGTCGTTGAGGGCGCCACCAAGGCGCCCATCATCAAGACCATCATGGAGCGCCCCGAGAAGGGTCTGCCCTCGTCGCTCGTGAACGAGGGCGCGGCCGGCAAGGTCTCGTGGTTTGTCGACGACGACGCGCTGCGCGGCGTCTATGTCACCAAGAAGGAGTACAAGTTTCGCGCAACTCCGCAGGCGTAGTTAGTGCGGCCAGCGCCGCCTGCAGCGCTGCACACCTTGGATTTACCGCGTGCATTTATTGTAGCTTAGTATAGAAATCGATACAGTGCGGTGGAGCGAACAGTGTGCGTGGAGCGCGCGCGCACGATGCAAGGAACGGGAAGAGCGAGGGCTGAATTTTCCCGATAAGGCGCTGCGCGCCTAATCTACAGGCTCGATATTACTCGACAGCCGGTTCAAATGCATGTACACGTCCGTGCCGTACCCCTCCATGCTAATGAGCCGCAAATCTCCGCCAAAGTAGCGCGCATACAGCCGCGAGATCGGCAGGCCGTAGCCAAAGCCCGCCAGCGGGGCCTTGAAGTCGCTCACCTCGGTCTCCATGGACGGCGCCTCCTTGACCGTTGTGTACAAATACGTCCACACCAGCGGTACCTCGGAGCGCGGAATGCCGCCGCCCTCGTCCGAAATCTTGACGGTGATGTCCTCGTTGCCCTGCGCCACAATGATCTTGACCGGCGGGTACGAGTCGGCCTCCACGCCGTGCAGCTCCACCACCGCGCGCAGCGAGTTTTTGACCGTCTCAAACACCATGTGCGACAGGTGCCCCGGCACGTAGCTAAAGTTGATGTCGGCCGAGCAGATAATGTCGACCTTGGGCGCCTCAAACAGGCCGTAGTACGTCTCGCACAGAAAGCGCGCATTGTCGACCGCGCCCTGGATCAGCTCGCGCACATTGGTGTTGGTGCAGATAATGCCGACGTAGTCGCGGCGCAGACCGGGCTCCACATTGAGCGCAATGTGCTGCCCAATCATCATGCGGATGCCGATGCGCGACATGTAGAAGCGGTCCAAAAACTGCTGCACGGACGTGTCGATCAGCGTGCGGTTGCGCTTGTGCTTCCACTCGTTGACGCCCTGCGCCACGGTCGACACGGTGCCGTCGTGGCGCGTCTTGATGACCTGCAGGCGCCGCGTCACCTCCTTGTTGAAATTGGACAGCTCATGCGGCCACACCTTGACGCTGGGGTCCACATTGGCAAAGTACCGCCGCGAGTTGGCCCGCGCATGCTTCTGGTGCTCGTCAAGCGACGGGTTGATGGTGTTGGACGACAGCACCTCGCCCGTGCCGTTCCGGCCCTTCTCCGGCTTGACTGGATCCAGCCGCGACTGGTCCTGGTCTGTCGACCTCGGCTGCGGCCGGTATAGCCAGCCCTTCATCTCGGGCGTTAATTTCACGGGCTCAATTGTCGTCAGCTCCTCAAACGACTGTGCATACCAGTTCTTGACCCGCTGGATCGACGGCATTTCCGACAGTCCGTGTGGCAGCTCGTCCAAGTCCTTGACTCGGTGCGCTAGGCGGATCGGAAGCTCCTCCACGATGAACTGCGAGGCACGAAACAGCGTGCCGACCGACGGGTTGGACCCAAACTGCACCATCTGCCGCAGCGACACGCCGCTGGACGGAAACTGGGCATAGTGGTAAATCTTTTCGGCCAGTTTCGGCGTGAGTTTCCAGCCAGTGGAGACCATAGAAAGTGCACAAGGGAGGCTTGAAGAGTGACGGCGATGAGAATCCGGGGTAGTTTTGCTTCGAGAAATATACGGATGGAGGGGGGTGGTGGTGGGGGACCAGTGGGGTGTTCGACGGGGCAAGGGAACGAGGGGAGAGTGAGGCAGAGTTTGAGAGAAAGTTTGAGAGAGAGAGCTGTGAAGTTTCAGCAAGATATTTCAGTACTGAAATTACCTGTTATTTCATAGCTGGAAAATCCCTGCCGCTCTCCCCTTTCTGGCAATCTTGGCTCTCCCCTCAGACCTTCTGTCAACCCCCAACCCCACTACCCCAGACTTCAACTTCGTGCGGGGCAGCGCTTCATTATCGTGGAAAATGGGCTCCGACGCCAAACGAAAATGAGCAGGCTGCACACGCCACACACGCCACTGCCGTCGGCCGACACTTTCTCACGCCACCACCTCCATCTCGCCGCCAGGCGGTCGTGTCCGAGTCGGTTAGCCCCGACTGCCTCGGAGGTTATGCCTCGGCAATATGTCCTCGCCGGGGGCACTGCCCCAGGATGCGGATATTGCCGGCACGCCGACTACCGTCTTGCACCCAGCCGCACCCGGGGCATGCCCTCCCCGCGCGGCCAGCACTCCGCCTTTCGCCGGTGATGCAGTGCTGGCTGCGCTTGCTAGTCGGCGTTGCCCCTCAATTACCACAATCACTGGCTGCGGGCACAGCGAGCACGGATCATGAGCAGTGCAGGGTTTGGGGGGCAGAGTATACCAGCCGGGCCGGAGACCAACAACTTTTATGGCCCAGCCCACCGGGCCAGGACCGTTGTGAGACACAACCAAGGCGAGTGTTATGCAGTTAAATCCAGCAGGGGGGATGGCTGAAGCGGACTGCAAGCCATTGGCCAACTGCCACAAGCCGTTGATCATGCCAAGCTCGTACAAACCGGCTTGGCTTCTGTTTTGCCGCCTGCATTGGCCGTTCTATTTTTGACAGCGGCGTGCTGCCGCCCACGCGTCACCTATCGTGTTCCACCCGTCGCATTCTTTGCTGCACAAAAATACGCACGTCAGCCTCACACGAGCAAGGAAGGTCGTATTTCGCGCGCGCTGAGCTGGCACTTCTCACCTGGCCTCCTGACCGCACATGAGCCAGGCCACGCTGCAGCTGCTGAGCCAGGCAATTGGCTGGGGCTACGTTGCCTGCTGGTCCGTCTCCTTCTACCCGTCTATCCTGCTCAACCAGCAGACGCGCTCTGTTGAAGGCACTTCAGTCGACTTTGCCATGCTCAACAACATTGGCTACGTGTCTTACGCACTAGCCCTATGTCTCCAGTACTACAACGCTGAAGTCCGCCAAGAGTACTCGGAGCGACATACGCTGCCCACCGACGCGGAGCCCCGCTACCCGCTCGTGCGGTTCAATGATATTGCCTATGCGCTACACGGCATGGCCCTGTGCCTGGTAGGGCTGGCCCAGATCTACTGCATGGGCTACAAGCGCACTGCTAACCAGCACCTGTCACATTCTGCCCAGCTCGTGCTCGTATTTGTCGCCGTGATTGTGCTGCGGTGCGGATACGAATACGCCAACGGCGTGTTGCCGCTGCTGGACGTGACGCTCTGGCTCGGCCACATCAAGCTGTCAATGTCTCTCATCAAGTACATCCCACAGCTGCTGTGGAATCGCTCGCGCAAATCCACCAGCGGCTTTTCCGTGCACTCCATCCTGCTCGACACGCTCGGCGGCGTGCTGTCGTTTGGCCAGCTCTTTCTGGACGCTTATATTGAGGACGGTGAGATTGCAGGAGTTTTTGACAACACCATCAAGCTGGCGCTGGCTCTCAACACGCTTGTTTTTGACGCGCTTTTTCTGCTCCAGCACTACTACTTTTATCCGCCGCAGCCGGAGCTGCCTCACAATGAGAAGGCGGCTTCGTGATTCGCATCTGCATACGGACACTGCATAGCATCTAGTTAAAAATACAGCTAGCTGTAGACTGCCTGCAGATGGCAGCTACTGAGCTAGTGACGGCAAAGCTGTCACTAGAATATAAAAAAAACAACAACTGGTGACACTGACAGCGAAGCTGTCACAGTGAGTAGTAGCTGACGGCTAAGCTGTTCCCCGGGAATCATTAACTGACCGCTGCCAGCGTTGATCGCAACTGACATGTCCGTTTCCTCAACCTAGTATACGAGATCACTCCTCAACACCCATTTAACCCCGCTCTTCACCAGCGCACCTTCATGTACCATGCAGTCTTCCCCATGCTTGTGCAGCAGTGCCATGCCCTTAGCTAGCTTAGCCTCCACTAGCAGATCCCCGTAATCGTCAAAAAAGCGCGTTGCCCCGCCCTGCACCTCCCCCTTGTCCTCGCCAGTCAGGTACACCAGCAGCGTCCAGCGCGTCTTGCCCCGCACACATGCGCCTGCATGCTCGTACGACACCTTGTTGCTTTCGTCATAGTGCTGTCCAAAGTAGTGGCCCGGCAGATATCGGTAGACCCTCAAATTTTCGGCCAGACCAATGCACCCACTCCAGCGTTCGTCGCTGAGGGCCTCTGGCTCGTAATATTCGCTGGCTTGGTTCAGCCCGGCCAGCACCAACCGCAGCTGCTGCCACAGGAGCACTGCGGCCTGCGGATCGACCAAAACGGCGCGGTCATTGACTCGAGCGGCGTGGCCCTTTTTCGGCGGGAAGTCCGTCGTTTGGAACTCTATGGGTTTCCCGGCATTCTGCCGCTGCAAGCCGGCGCTGAACCACGCAATGAGGTCATTGCATACAGCGTCACTGAAAAAGTGAGGCACGACATAGATCTGGTCTTCCACAACCTCGCTGACACTTGCCTTGGGGCCGGGCTTGTATTTGTGGAACGAGTCTGGCCACTGGTAGCCGGCGCCAGCGCCCGCGCCAGCACCTACTGGTGTCCCTATCACTTGCTTCGGCTTTTTCGCCATGTTTGTGAGAGGCTTGTTCGTGTGAATTTCCGGGCTAGTGATTCATGTCCCACTATGTTGGTGATGACCCAGAAGTGAGATTACCCACTAAGTGCGAGTCTAGACCCACTACTTGTGAGTTTAGAACCACCATCTAGTGAGCGACCCACTATTTGCGGGCGCCGGAACCCCCCCCGCCAGAAGCCAAAAAAGACAAGGAAATGCAAAGACACTCAAGACGCTATAATTCGTATATACTTGGGGCCAACTAAAGCTTCGCACCCAGCGCCTGGTGCACTCTGAGAGCCTGTCTCATGGACAAGTCGAGCATAATCTCCTCGGAACCACCGGGAATGGCATAGGCTCTCACCTCGCGGTAGATTCTCTCCACCTTGGCAGCCTTGCCGCCACGGGTGTAGGAGTGGCCGCCAAAGATTTGCGACGCCTCGCGGGCACAGTACTCCATAACCATAGTGGCCTGGGCCTTGGCAGCGGCAATGACACCACCAAGACGGAACATGGCCTCCTGGTCACCGAGCATCATGTCCTGATAAATAAGGTAGTCCGACAGGGCCTGGACCGTCTCAATCTTGCCGGCCATCTGGGCAAGCTTGTTGCGGAGCACGTCGTGCTGGATGAGCTTCTTTCCAAACGTCTCGCGCTCGTGGGCGTATTTGCAGGCTTCCTCGTAGCAGACGCGCGACAGACGCAGGGCCTGCTGCACAATGCCCATGCGCTCGTGGTTGAAGTTGGTCACAATGACCTTGAAGCCGGCGTTCTCCTTGCCCAACAGATTCTCGACGGGCACCTTGACGTCCTCAAAGTTGATAAAGGTCGTGCCAGAGCCGTTCATGCCCTGCATCTTCATGCTGCGGCGCGTAATGCCCGGAAATGTGTCCTCAATGAGCAGCATGGAGATGCCGCCCATGCCGTCCTTGCCTGTGCGGACCGCCACAGAAAAGTAGTTGGCCATAATGCCGTTCGTGATGAACTTCTTGGTGCCGTTGACAATGTAGTGCTTTCCATCGGCGGTCTTTTCCGCTGTCGTCGACAGGTTCGCCACGTCCGAACCAACCTCGGGCTCGGTGATGCACAGACAAATGCGCTTCTCGCCCGAGATGATTTGTGGCAGCACGCGGTTCTTGACCTCTGGGCGCGCAAAGTTGGCGACCGGCGGAAGACCAATGCCGTAGCCGCCCAGCAGGTTCCAGATAACACCGCCGGAGCCGGAGCGCGAGACCTCGTCAACAATCACGGCCCCGTGGAAGGCGTCGTACTCGGAGCCCTTGACGCTCTTAGGCATGTACTTGACCCACTCCCCGGGAAACTCCGTCAGCGAGGTGGCAAGCGACAAGAAGCCGGCGCGGCCAAACTTCTGGTACAGCTCGGCGGGAATGTCGCCTGCGGCGTCCCACTCGTCGACGAAGGGGTTGACGTGCTCCTCGACCCACTCACGGACCTCGGCACGCAGCGCGTTGTGCGACTCGCGATAGTACGGCGAGTAGAAGCCCTGCTCCCACATGGGGTCCGCGTAGGGCACCATGTCGCCAGAGATCTCGACCCTGTCGCCGGTGTTGACGACAAAGTTGGAGGAGGCCTCGTTGAGAACCATTTCGCTGGCGGGGCCCTCCTCTGCGCTGGTGGCATTGGCCTCGTCCAGCGGGCCCAGTCTGTACTTGTCACCGTACTGGCCCATGACCTTCTTGACGTCGTGGTACGTCTTGAACTGCTTGGTTGCGTCCTTGCCGGCGAATCTGGCGAGAATCTTTTTGCCGCCCGGGTGGATGTTTTGCCACTCCGTCAGGTCGTAGACATTGCCATCAATGAGCACCCACAGGGACTCGGGCGTGTTGTGTTTTTCGAGCTCTGCTTTGGACACCATGCTGTGTAATTTGCGACGGATTGTGGGGTGCGGCAGGCATTTTATACTTTGTGGGGAAAAAAGCCGAGGTCAGTCTGCAATCTGAGAATCTCCCAATGTGGGGAGACGTGTAGCCGAGCGTCGTCGGCTGGGGGGGTGGGGAAGCCCGCATGGCGGGGCGGGCCTAGAACGCTGTGCTTAGTGAGATGCGGGGAGGCAGTGGCCTGCCCGCTGCCGGTCTGGCCACTACTGGTGTCTGGGCCCAGAGCAGTCTGGCCACTACCGGCGCTGAGCGGGTGTTTAGCCAGCGTTGGGTCTTGGAGGCACCGGCCAAATAGCCCTCCGCTCATTGGAAGTTTGGCGGGAGGATCCTCGGCCCAAGACCCAGCCGACGGCCGGGTGAACAGCTGACAGGCCCCGTCAGGGGTGGTCCGAGCAGCTGGCAGCTGGCAGCTGCGTGAACGCACTATGAGCTGAATAATCTCCTTTTAAACAAGATTATTCCTATGTGATGTTCGTTCTAGCAATCCGCCACTCTACGCTGACTGCCAGCCGCTGACTAGCCGACCCATCTCCGCTGCTCTGCCAAACCTCTCATCGGCTACGTCTACCGAATGGGGGAGTTCTTATCAGCCTGGCACGAGGATGCGATCGCACCCATTGGCCCGTGCTGTCTGATTTCTGGCGCTACGCGCCAGCGCCGGGCCCGGCGCCAGCTGGGCCTACCCCAGCTTTGTGTGCTGCATCCGCCGAGATGGGCGCTGCCAAAAGCAGTAATCGGACGTTTCTCTCGGAACAGTGGACAGGTCATCGGCGGCAGACCCCGCCGCCAGGCGCGCCTCGTCCTCCAAGTGCTCCGCAATTGGGTTCCGTAGTGCTCGCTCTATGGCTGGCGCGGGCGCTGAGGCTGGGGCTGGGGCTGGATCGTGGGGCGCTGCCCCACGACTGTTGATTACGCGGCACAGCGAGTGCGGAGCGTGAGCACACGGGCTCTGCCGCAGAGCCCCCAGGCGGACCGAACGCCGATCGCCACGAGGCGCCAATCTGGCATGCCCACGCCGCGCTGAATCCGCCAGGGGCGGGGCAGTGCCCCATCTTTGGGAGAGAAGTGGCGCTGGGACGGCACGCAGCAGCCAAGCGGAACGCACGCTCCTGACTGCAACTGGGCAGTAAACACCGTGAGAGAGCACTAGAATGGCGTCTTCGCGAGCAGCGTACTTGATGGACGAGCTCCAGGTGGCGCTGGACGAGCGCCGCCGGCTGGAAGAGGCCGGGATGGAGCCGTCGTTTGACGAGAACCACAGCATTGAGCAGCTGTTGCAGCAGCTCAGCCGATTGGACCTATCGGTGGCGCAGGCGCAAGCGTTCAATCGCATGCGGCAGGCGCTGGTGGCAAGCGGGCTGGCGCTGCCGCCGGCCAAGGCCGAGACCCCGCTGGTGCCCATCGCTAAAGACAGCGTGCGTGGTGGGGGTGGTGGGGGCAGCAGTGGCAGCGAGGAAACGGCCAGGTCGCTGTCAAAAAGCGTCCGCTTCAAGGAGAACCTCGTGGAATACGAGCCCGAGGCGTTCCTGGAGCCGTATCGCGACGACCCGAGCGCAGCCCCGCCCGCGGTGCCGCCCAAGTCGACCGACCAGCTGCTGCTGCAGCGCGAGGCCATGCAGCAGCAGGACGCGCACCTGGACCGGCTGTCCAACTCGGTGCGGCGCCAGCACGAGCTGTCGATCCAGATCGACGACGAGCTGACGAGTCACATTGATCTGATTGGCGACATTGACCGCTATGCAGATCGCACGCAGGAGCAGCTGGAGCGGGCGCGGCGCAATCTGGATGATTTTTCACGCAAAATGAGGGAGAACGGCTCGTGGCTGACGATTCTCGCACTCATTGTGATTCTTGTGCTGCTGCTGGTGCTTCTTTGATGCATGTATTTATTATAAATAGGGCTGTCGAGTAGCTGCGACGCTACAGGGCCAGCGGGGGAGGGGGGCCAGCGGCCTTAAGAGATTTGTGTAATTCTCTCGGGGGTCTGCTGGGCAGAGCAGAGCTCTGTGCGATTCTGTGGGGTTCGGTAGAGCTACCACTGCCTCATGTACTCTTCCTTCATCACCGGCGGCGACATGCCCCCACTATAAAACTTGGGCTGAGCAGCGCGATGTACCTTGATTTCACTCTCACTCACGGCCGGGCAAAATTCCACATCGTCGTCAAACTCAAACGACCGTCCAGCGTTGAACTTCTTGCACTGCTCCTCCAACACTCTCAGCGAGTGCTGCTCGTACATGTAATCAGACGCGGCCGGGGTGCTGTAGTGGTACATTTTGCGAGCTGGCGGAGATGGGTGGTGGATCCGACTATATATATTTTTGTTGAAAATGGGCACCCATCGCTGAAAGCGGCAGGGCAGTGGAGCCACTAGGGAGGTGAGGTTCAGCCGGAAGGGGAGGCAGGAGAAGCGAGGAGGAAGAGGAGGAGGAGGAGGAGGGAGGGGAAGGGGAGGAGGGAGAAGCCATTAGGGTAGGGAAAGGAGCCATAAGAAGGCAGCATTTTAGGTTCTACGCCCTTTGGCTGCCATGGCAGCCACAGCGGGCCATAGGCAAAATCTTCTCCCCTGCATTTCAGACTGGTCCTTTGTGGGTCTCGCCAGTGAGCCCCTTGCAAGGCAGCTGATAAATGGGCCAGAGATAGTCGGCTCTGTGATCCGCCGTGCCGCAGAACGCCAAGGGATATCCCGACGCACGTGCGGGCTGGTCACCATGACTCAGGAGCTACGGCCAGTAGGCAATCACGGGCTCATTGCCGTAAAAACCTAGCTATACCCAACCATTACGAAGTGCACAGCTGAACGCCCAGAATGCCCAGCTGGACACCCAGCATACCAGTGCTGACCCCAACTCCCATGACGTCAACGCTCTGTCCGAGTTTGTGACGTAGTCAACCAAACTCTACTGGCTGGGTAGCTATTCAGACTTTGAACTCTAGTGAGGTTGAGGGTTTGCAAACTCCGAGGGTAGAGAATAGAGCCTGATTTATGGTTCTTCGGCCTCATTTTCTCACGATGCGAGTACTGATTTCGGCTTTTTTATTCCGCAGTCGGCACCTAGTGCCGTCTACTGCATAGAACCCCGATTTCAAGGAACACTCGCAGGCAATTTGGGCGGCAAGCTCGCAGCCGTTTAACTCACCAGCAAACAGGATCAAAAACATATCGGGGACCATGCCTGGGGATACCCCAAGTTTCTCCAACTCTAGAGTTGACCCGAGATGATGCATGATGCGGCTGTGCTAACGGCCGGGCGTCTGTCGGCCACACCTCCAGCACCCGCGCCTAGCAATACCGAAAAATCAGGGGCAGCCCGCAGAGTTACTGGAGCAGCTGCCGGACTTACTAGAGCGCCAAGCATTTGTTCATGGCCTCTCAGCTAGAAGCATTTTGGCTCTTCACCAAAGTGGGGCTGGCTGTGCCACCAGCTAGTCGAAACCACGCCGCCGGCGGCGCCTGCACCTTCCTAAACTCAGCCACGAATCAGCATGCCCGAACCAACTACTGCCAGCGTTCTAAATTTTGAAATCTCTCCGCAGACAAGACTCGAGTGATTGGGCGACCAGTCAAACCAGTGCAGCCTGCCCACATGAGAAGACCACGTGACATTGCCCCACCTCTGACAGCCCGTTGTGCCCCGGAGTTGAGCAGCATGCGCGCCGGTCAAGCACATGCAGGGTTAATCAAGCCAACCAGTGGTTGCAGCGCAATCGGCCCAGGCAGGTACAAACCCTGCACCGAAAGCCTACCACCTTCCCCCGCCAAAATATTTTCTGAAACGAAGACCGGGCGGGTGGGGGTCTCCGCCCAACGGGTTTCCTGGCCAAGCTGAGCCAAGGACTTGGCATGTCACCAGCACAACCATCGATGACACCATGTCGTGAAGCAAATCTGGCGTTCTCTTGGTCCTCCTGAAGCGTTTTACCATGATCTGACCTCTGCTCTGCCGAAAATAGCCGCCGCTGCCCCTCACTGCTGGCCCTCACCTCAACCAATCACAGCCCCACTCAGATTCTGACTAAAGCGGCAAGGACCTAGGACCCAACCCTTTTCAAACACCGAAAAATGCGTGAAAGCACATCATCGTAAAAAAATTTCAAGCCAAATGGCGCAATCGAATGCCTCGGGGCCCCGAACCTGTATATAATGTTGCTCTAGATCCGTCCAATACATCTTCCTCACACATCTATTTACAAATGGCCAACACTCCTCACGGTGGAAGCCTCAAAGATCTGCTTGCCAGAGACCTGCCCCTGCGATCCGAGCTCCTCGCTGAGTCCGAGAAGCTGCCCTCGCTGACTCTCACCGAGCGTCAGCTCTGCGATCTCGAGCTTATCATCTCCGGTGGTTTCTCTCCTCTCGAGGGTTTCCTCAACGAGAAGGACTACAATGGCGTTGTCCACGATCTGAGACTTGCCAACGGCGCTCTGTGGTCCATGCCCATCAACCTCGATGTCTCCAAGGACGAGATTGAGAACCTGAACATCAAGCCCGGCGCCCGCGTTGTGCTGCGCGATTTCAGAGACGAGGCTCCTCTGGCCATCATCACCGTCGATGATGTCTACCGCCCCGATAAGAAGGTCGAAGCTGAGAAGGTTTTCAGAGGCGACCCCGAGCACCCTGCCATCAAGTTCCTGAACGAGACTGTCAAGGAGTACTACGTTGGTGGTAAGCTGCAGGCAATCCAGCGTCTCAACCACTACGACTATGTTGGACTCAGAAACACCCCTGCCGAGCTTCGCTCGCAATTCAGCAAGCTCGGCTGGCAGCGCGTTGTGGCCTTCCAGACCCGTAACCCCATGCACAGAGCCCACAGAGAGCTGACCGTCCGCGCGGCTCGTTCCAGACAGGCCAACGTCCTCATTCATCCAGTTGTTGGTCTCACCAAGCCCGGTGACATTGACCACTTCACCCGTGTCCGTGTCTACCAGGCACTTCTCCCCCGCTACCCCAACGGAATGGCTCTTCTCTCTCTTCTGCCCCTTGCCATGCGCATGGGTGGTGACCGCGAGGCTGTCTGGCACGCCATCATTCGCAAGAACTTTGGTGCTACCCACTTCATCGTTGGCCGTGACCACGCTGGTCCCGGCAAGAACTCCAAGGGCGTTGACTTCTACGGCCCCTACGACGCTCAGGAGCTCGTTGAAAAGTACAAGGCCGAGCTTGGCATCGAGGTCGTGCCCTTCCAGATGATGACCTACCTGCCCGATGCTGACGAGTACATGCCCAAGGACGAGGTCCCGGCCGGCACCAAGACCTTGGATATCTCCGGTACTGAGCTGCGCAGACGCCTCAAGCTGGGTCTGGCTATTCCAGAGTGGTTCTCCTACCCCGAAGTTGTCAAGGTGCTGCGTGAGTCTCATCCCCCGCGTGTCAAGCAGGGCTTCACCATCTTCCTCAGTGGTTACCATAACTCCGGCAAGGACGCCATTGGTCGTGCCCTTCAGGTGACCCTTAACCAACAGGGCGGCCGCACTGCCACTCTTCTCTTGGGCGAGACAGTTCGCTCTGAGCTTTCCTCTGAGCTTGGTTTCTCCCGCAAGGACCGTTTCGCCAATATTCAGCGTGTGGCCTTCGTGGCTGCTGAGCTCAACCGTGCTGGTGGTGCTGTTATCGCTACCCCAACTGCTCCTTACGAGGACTCGCGCCTGGTGGCTAAGTCCACTGTCGAGAAGTCTGGCTCTTTCTTCTTTGTTCACGTTAACACCCCTCTTGAATACTGCGAGAAGAATGACCGCAAGGGTCTGTACGCCAAGGCCCGCGCTGGTGAGATTAAGGGCTTCACTGGTGTTGACGACGTGTATGAACAGCCTGACAAGCTCAAGGCTGATCTGACTGTTGACCTCTCCAAGACTGATGTGAGATCTGCTGTTCACCAGATTATCCTCATTCTGGAGTCGGAGGGCTTCTTTGGCAACTAATGGAAATAGAACGAATGCATGATCAAGAAAAAGAAATAAAGGAGTATCTCTGTCAAGTGATTAACTGTAACTGTACTGGCCTTAAGGTGGTGCCAAGCTTCTAAATTAGCTTCTGATGGAAAGTAAGAGCAGCAGTTTGTTTGTCGTGAATGAGGGTGCCTTGATAGCAGGTGCGGCTCCTTGGCTGAGCTACTAGCGCAGTTGAGTGGCTGAGATCGGTCACGCAAGTGCGGTTAAACTCGAAGTGTTGCGCAAACCCTATCCGCCAAATCTCGCACTAGCGAGTGTACCAAGGAGGTCGGCGAGTGGGGCCGTTTTATGTTATAGCATAACAATCGTCCAATAATGTATGAATGCATTAAATGAAGTAGTACAGACCATGCGCCCAAAAACTGCCATAATATAACAGGTCTGCTATTGAAGTTGTGCCATGAAGCTGGGCTCCGCTTCTTCAGGACCTGAGGAAGTACTGCCCAGGGGGGGTGGTCTAATGCGCACTAGTGCGACTTTTGAACGAATCAATTTAGATGGTGGGGCAGAA
Organism: Grinbergsozyma bentonensis; assembly: GCA_030561725.1. Classification (NCBI taxonomy): domain Eukaryota; kingdom Fungi; phylum Ascomycota; class Dipodascomycetes; order Dipodascales; family Trichomonascaceae; genus Grinbergsozyma; species Grinbergsozyma bentonensis. The sequence goes on along the minus strand of JAKTYB010000074.1, from coordinate 43,101 downwards.
TGTGCTAACGGCCTGAAGGCGCTATATTGGGCGCACTATTTAAACCATTGCCTGTCCACCTTCCATAGAGCTCCCGTCTTTGCCAAAGATGGGCGAGTCGGGCACGTCAAATAATACCGTAAACCTGAGTACTGTAAGTGGATCTTTTTCTTTGAGCTGAGTATCTAACCCAAGGAACAGCTTTGTCTAGCAATCATTATACCGTGTTTGTTTCTCATCGTGGCTGTAGCTCTGATTTACTGCAGCTACCGAAAGACGATAAAGAAGCGCGGAGCACACCTTGAGCCAGTAACTATGCAGATGCAACAAAAGCATTCGCGTGTGCGTGGCAACGGTAATGCACACATCTATAACAACAATGTTGACAAATTCGAGTTGCCGAGAGCCCCATTCAGAGCTGATTTCTAAAGCGCTTGCTGTAGTTGCATGAAAGGAGAAAGATGAAGGGAAATCTCTGGATGAAGAGTGGGATATCATAGCTGTGGACTGGCGGTAACTAGTAGCTTGACATTGGCTTTAACTTTACTAGTGCCATTTGGGTCGGATGGTGGCCATCCAATGAGTACACGCTGGCTGCTTAGAGAACTGCCTGAAATGGTATGTTCATATTGAGTATGTATATTTACTGATTGGCTTCAATGAAACAAGATGGATCTCGGTTCTGTAAATTCCATCCCAGCTTCCTCAGTGCGAACTACAAGACAGCCGAGTGCCCAAAGCTTGGTCATACCGCGATAGCGGAAATCTGATCGGAGCGGGATGGCAAATGAAATCTAACGCAGTTGCCGTCTCGTACAAAGTCAACGCACATACGACACTGAACAACACCATAAAAAAGCTCCGCCATCTTGCGGTTTAGAATGTGGCGTGGGCGTGGCGTAACTGACAGGCGCCTGCAGGAAGTCTGCATGAGAATCTCAGCTCATGCATCTCGGCAACCTCCCGACTTGAGGGAGCGGGCTTGGCACACGACACTGACGCACAAAAAGGAATAGTGTATTCAATTGTAACCTGGGGAAAAAAATAAATAACAAGCAAGCGAGCTGACCAGCAGTATGGGAGAGAGAATTCCTGACAGGCCAATCTGAACTGCCTAGCCAAGCAGGTCTGTGACCGTCACCTTGTGCACCGTGTCAGACATTGCACCCAGTGCTGGCTTGGCATTGAGCTGCGGGCTGAGACTGTGATGTAGAGGGGGCAGCTGGATTGCGCTGCCCGCAACAGCTGGGTTGTTCGGCGACAGCGGCGGCGTCAGCTGGAAGTGCAGCGGCGGCAGCGTCACCTTCACGGCAGGCTGGGACGGCGGGGACATGCTGGTCGGGGAAGTTCCTAGCGGCGACTGCACGAGCTGCACGAGCTGACTGAGCCCCGCAGGCTTGGGCTGTACGGGCAGTGTGGCGAGCGGGGCCGCCGGCACGAGCGATGCCTCGCGGCTGCTCCCCGCCGACGATGACTCGCCCGACTGCGGCCGAGCTCCCTCCTGCAGGTGCCGCAGCGACGAGTTCTCGGGATCCACGCGCGCCAGCTCCTGCTGCAGGTGCTGCAGATGGGCAACAGTCTGCTCCAAAATGTCGAGCTTGAAAGCCGACTCGAGCGAGGAGTTGGCCTTGGGCGGGATCAGGCCCCGAAGCGTGTCGAACTGGAGCTTCATCTTCTCGCGGCGACGCTTCTCAATGTCGCTGTGGGACGTTTTGCGCGACGTTTTTCTCTTCTGGCGGGCAGCGGACATGGGTGAGCCTTCTTCTTTTTCGTTTCCTGGCGCGGCCCACGGGACGACGGGGGGAACTGCCTTTATACTACTGGCGGGTGGTGTGGGAGATGGCGTAAAAAGCAACTCGGCTAAAACGTGCGACAGGCCGTGCGTGAGAGCGCTGAGGGCGAGTTGCTGGCGCACGACGTGGGGCAGCGCCCGGTTAGGCGTGTGAGGGTCCCTGGCCGCACCACGTGCGGCTGGTAGCTGAGCCTCGTGCGGCCCTGGTAGAGGACAAGGCCGCGAGGCTGGCCGATTGGGTGCAGCCGAATTGGCCAGTCAAAAAAAATCCGTTCTTCTCTTTCCCTCAATTCCTTGTTTCGAGCTTCGGTCCGCTGCTTCCTCCCCCGGCGCCGCTTATCGCCATCCACGTCGGCACATCGGCGTGCAGCCCGAGTCGGTGGTGCTCAGTCCACCCACAAACGTCGTTGCAGCACGTGGGTCTCTGGGTGCTGGCGCGCATGGAAATGCGCACGTGACATGTCCCTGAGCCCGTGAAAACGTGCCAAGCTGCGACCGAGCTCATCTTGGGTCCGGCCAGGGTTTTCTCGGAGCCATCCCTCACTGTACACCGCACAATCCGTTGAGGCCATCAGCGGAGGCAATCCCGTACCCGCACAGTCTCATTGTATGGTCGCCCCGGAGACCATTTGCGGTCGCCCCCTCACCCCTCCCCCCCGGAGAGTCACACTTGCCGTTTCAGGTCCATAGAGGTGTCGTGTGCGCTAGCCCGGTGTAGGATGGCGAGTTCGCCTGCGGGTACAGAATGACGCTAAACGAAAAAAAAAATAGCGCAGGTCGGCTAAGTGTCAACTGTCACGTTAGATGAAACCAGTGCAACGACTTTCTGCTTATGTTGCATGGCCCGTCTGCCTTAGTTTCAGCTCCCTACATTTCAGCTCCGAGGGCTTCGGTCTGGGCTTACCAAATAAATCCTATATAATCGTGAACCACCGCAGTAATCTTCTGAAGAAAAAGATTAGTCGAATTGGACTCACTAGTGAAGAGTGGCCACGGTTTTTGTGTGGCTTGGACGTCATGTCTTAGCGCACTTCTTACTGTGGCGGCGGGGGTTTCTGTGGAGTTTGAAAGCCGGGCAGACTCTCAGCGGGATAGCAAGTAATACTGGCAAATTCGATTGGGCCTTGTACGGCGACAGGCAACTCAATGTCTTCAAGGTGCTCTGTTTCACTGCTCTCTCTTCAGATTCTGGCGGCCAGCTGTAGGTAGTAGTCGAGAGGAACGGCAGTGGTATACTGCCACAGGGCAGCTGCCGCTCTAGCGGGTGCTGAAAATTTCTTGCTTGTGCTCATTCGTTAATTTTCAGCTCGCTTACAGGGTCTTTCCGCCTCAGTCGATTTTCATCTTGCCCATATGGCCTCTCCCTCTATGCCCCATGTCGGGCGTTCCCTGGCACGACTCGCAAAACAAACAGTGTAGCAACGACAGCGGCGACAGCCAAAATATCTCCTCAAAAAGTAGTTACTTCAAAAGCGTCATTATTAGCTGCTTGTTGGTTTCTAATTACCTCTCTTCTTATATTTCCTCTCCTCCTCCCACTCCTCTTCCCTTGTGTCTGTCTTTCGTCTCATCCTCCAGGGCCACTCTTCGGTCCCGCTCATGCATGCTGCCCAAAACGGCAGGTTCAAAACACAGGCTCTAACGTCCAAAATCTCTGTCTCGCTTTTCTCCCCTTCAGCAGACTCCATAGGCTCACCATTGCCCTACGTTTCAAAGATGAGCATCTTTGATACTCCTAGCCGGCAACGGTCCTACATGTCACCCATTGACACCCCCAATATGCTGGTCCAGGGCCTTTCCGGCCTACACCTCTCACCGAAGCGGTCTAGAAAACCAAGCTCGCCTTACATCCCCAAGGGCAGACTGAACCAGGCTTCTGAACGGTCACTTGCATCTGCAACTGCCACATTGCCTCAATCGTGTCCGACATCGCCGTCCAAGAAGGATAAGGCTCTTCGCGGTGACAGATTCATCCCCAGCGTGTCGTGCTCAGGGGTTATGCGTGCCCGCAGTGAAGAACCCGAAAGCACTGGCAGCTCCGGTATTCCCTCCATTTCTTCCTCTTCATCTTCTTCTCAAAGTTCTGTTGAGTACCGTCAAACCGTGGCAGAAGCCTGTGGCATTCCGCTCAATCAACGCATACTCGAGTTTCAGCCAGTAGCCCCAGAGGCACGCCAGGCAGATTTGCGTAGTATTTATAATCAGCCCTCTCGTGCATCTTCTGCTCAGATGCGGCGCAAAGTTTCCACTTGCCCAGAGCGTGCTTTAGATGCTCCAGGTATCCTTGATGACTACTACCTCAACCTGATGGACTGGTCCAAAGGTAACCGTGTTGTCATTGGCCTTGAAAATGCCGTCTACATATGGGATGCCACGACCGGATCTGTTGATTGTGTGACGGAGGCTGCTGCAGAGGGTAATGATGGCTACGTTTCAGCTCTTCGTTGGATCAACGATGGGGACTATCTCGCAATTGGCACGTCCGAAGGCACTGTGCAAATCTGGGACGCCCAGGCCGGAAAGCAAATCAGAAGCATGCGTGGACACGCATCACGTGTAGCCTCTTTAGCGTGGTCGGCACCTACACTTACATCTGGCGCCAGAAACGGCGCCATACATAATCATGACGTGCGCATCGCCGAGCACAAGGTCGCAGAGTATACGAGCCATACCGCCGAAGTCTGCGGACTCAGTTGGCGATCTGACGGGCTGAAACTTGCATCTGGAGGTAATGATAATCTCGTCAATATTTGGGATGCCCGTTCGTCCGCGCCCATGTTCACTAAATCTAACCACAAGGCGGCCGTCAAGGCCGTTGCCTGGTGCCCCTGGCAGTCAAGTTTACTTGCAACTGGAGGTGGTACCCAGGACAAATGCATTCACTTTTGGAACTCCACAACTGGTGCTCGCGTCAATTCAATTGAAACGGGTTCCCAAGTCACGGCGCTTCATTGGTCCACCAGCTACAAGGAAATCGTATCCACCCACGGATTTCCAAACAACCATATATCAATCTGGAGCTACCCCTCACTCAGCAAAAACGTCGATATCAGTGCTCACGACTCTCGCATTCTCTATTCCTGCATGTCCCCGGACAATCAAACGCTTGCCACTTGCTCCGCTGACGAAAACATCAAATTCTGGAAGGTATTTGAAGCCGATAAGCGCGAAACTGACAACAATTCAGCGCTTAATCTTCATAAGGACTTGTCAAGAAAAATGCTTATCCGTTAATCTCATAGCATACGTATCATGAAATGCAATTATTTACAAAAATACTATCTACAGATGCCTTGTCTCGTTCAGCCGCAGGTAGTAACGTGAAATGCGTGGAAACTTTTCATCGAATCTGACCTGGGCCTCATAGAGCGAGCATCGGAACCGTGCCGCAATCAGTTCCATTACATGGTGGCGGTTGTGGCGCAGTTTGGTGCGCAAGGAGGAAGAAACTGTCAATTCGAGCAAGTGTGGACGTTCATAGTCCTTCCCTTTCAGCAGTCCTCGTTGTATGAAACCTGGCATCAAAACCTTTTCAATGATTTGGTAACCATGAAGCATCCATTCATCATACGATAAATAAATGCCAGCCAAGTGATTGTAGTTCTTGCTGTTAAGTTTAAATCCCTGATTCTCTAAATGCTGGATGAACCCAGGGATATCATTGACCCGTCTTTCCATCTCCATTGCATCAAACTTGCCGTTAATTTGTTTCCAAATTGACTTGGAATACCGCTTGGGGACAGTCAGCCTCACTGACCCGTCCTCTCTACGTTGGCGCACGCGCATTTTGGAGAGCGCAATCTCTAGCTCTTCCCATACCCCATTGAACCGAGCAAACTGGCGAGAATTCGCTAAGGCTAGCAGCTCTACTTTGAGCTCGGGTATGGTGGCTGGTCGTGAACCTTTCCGTAGCACGGCTTGGAAGTTTCCAGTCTCCTTAAGGTGGGGATAAAGAGCAGTGGTCATTGCTGGAGGAACGGCATTTCGCGGCAAATGAGGTGAAGTCAAGTCAGTCACTTCAAAGTCTTTGAATGCGTTGTAAATCAGTTCTGCTTCATCCTTCAAGGTACCGTTATGCGAATCACGTACCATGAGATTGATAAGGCTCGCTTCAGTAAGGAAATTTGGCTTTACCCCTTTGACAACCATATTGTCATAGAATGCCTTTCCGGCTTGGTAGTCCCGCATTTGAGCGTACATCTCGAGAATGGGGGTGTAATGGTATGCAGTTGGGTTGGGGACTTTGTCCAGTACTTCTAGAGCAGCTTCTGGTTTGCGCTGGCTGGCAAATAAGCGAATGAGACAGGCATACCAGCGATCATCAGGACCTAAATTATGTCTTCTCAACTCTGAATGCCAAAAGGTAGTTTGATCTTCGTTTCTGAATCTGACCGCACTGTTGAGAAAGATTGTGAGAGTGGCCACTGTCGGTTGCAGGCCCAGCTTGGCTAGGTCTGCGTACAATTCTGTCGCTTGGGTGTATGCGTTTGCTTCAACCAAGCATGCAATTACAGTGTTGTAAACCTCTATGGTGGCTGTGTCCGCGCCACGCTGCTTAGCCCACTCCAGTATCTCAAGGGCTGACTCGACGTCACGTCGGGCTTTGAAAATGCTTAGAACAAGAGATATTTCGCGTGCCCCTGGAGTGAATCCTGCAGACTCCATTCCACGAAGCAAGGAAATTCCATCAACAGAAGTTTTGGCGTCCCGAAAAGCCATGAACCGAATGCAGAAAGACATCAAGTTGGGCTGCAGCCCATATTTAGACTCCATGTTTGCAAAAAGTTCCTCGACTTCGTCTGGTTTACCCTGTGCAAGACGAGCGTACATGAGGGCATTGACCACAGGCGTGACTGGCGAAATGTGTCTGGCCTGAATGCTGCGAAAAAGCGCATCGACAATGTCAACACGCGCAATCTGCGAAATTGCACCCATGACTATACCGTAGTGTTTGATGCTAGGCAAATCAGAGCCAATGCTAAATAGAGCCTCGAACTGCTGTTGCATTCCTGTCCAGTCTCTGTTTCTGGCATGCGCCCTAAGCACACTGTCAAACTGGTCATGCGCATGAAGAGATGGCTGATCATGATAGGTTTTCAAAAGCAAATCAAACTTTTCGTATCGAGCGTAACCACGCAGTACAGTGGTAAGATCGTTTCTTGAAGCTAGATTTCTCAAGAGCATAAAATTCCATACCCGTTCAAAACAATCGACCACGTGCTCTCGGGCCTGCGGGCTGCTTGGTATCCGCTTCTTGGTCCATAGATCTAGCATGAGAGATGCCATTTGCGAGGTGAACTCCGGCGAAAGCTTGGCACTGAGGCCAAGGAGAACAGCTCGCAGGTCCGTATCTGGAGTGACATACTCGATAATCGAATACATAATGTCACGTTCGGCGTCAAAGCGATTGAAACCAATCAGTTCAGTGTGTCCATACATCATCATCATGGCTCGCTGAAACATGAGGAGGCAGTCCAGAATACAGTCCTGCTTGGAAGAACTGTCGAAGGCTTTTAGTTTCACAGCTAGAGTTAAAAGCTGCAAAGCATCTCGCTTCGGGAGAACAGAAACAGCCTGGTCCACGATCTGGGCAATTGCATCGTCACTGCCCAAGTAGTGATGTGCCGAAAGAAGTGCCTCATAATCAGGGATCTGGAGAGACTCTGTAGGCAGTGTGCTGACAAGTTGAGGAATGAGGGAAATGCGGTGTTTATCTCTGGAATCCAGCAAGGAGCAATAAATACGGTTGCGATGGGCCACGTCCTCCGCCGCTACAGCGTGGTGCTGGAGCAGTTCCGGACATTCGGCTGCGACTTGTTGTTTCCAGGAAGCCAGCCGGTCGGCGAGACCTGGGGAAACGTTTCTGCGGTATGCAGACCAATGCAATGTGCGAGTACTAACAGATGAAACTGAATGGATCGACGGGGAGAGTATGGAATGCCGACTTTTCACCCGGTTGCGTACCGTCGCCCATAATAGTCTGCTGGTGTCAAGACAGGGAGAATAAGACGGATACACCAGAAGCAGTCTAGAACAATGATGTCTAGCCATCTTGGTGGTCTTCTCCACAATGCTTTGTACTTGTCTTTCTGCCCAGACACCGGCGAATCACGGCCTTTTCAAATGGTTTTTTTTATTAGGGCTCCGAAATGGTCTGAGGTGAACGGCTGGGATCACGATGAAATTTCTGGGTGTGGATGAGTTGGTGGGGGATGGGGGAAAATGTCGTCTTGGACGGGAAAGCCGGGCAGCAGGTGCGTAAAAGCGAGGCCACACGAAATGGAGACAGGTGTAGCGGAGAATCTGTCAACTTTTGGGCTTATTTCAATGCATATTTTGATCTATAGAATGTGCCGTATAAGCCAGGAGATTATAGAGTGGGGCAGTGCCCCAGTCTTCGAGTTGATGGCGCCGACAGCATGCAAACTGTGCCAGATGAAATGGATACAGGCCCGGACACAGCGCAGTGTCAAGCCGCTCTTGCTGATTGGCCGAGTCTGCCTGCAGACTCAAAAAGCGTGCTTGTCATCCTGTTCAATCTCCGTCTCGTCCACAGGAATGGACCACTCCTGGATAGAAAAGTGGTGCTTGCTAACACGAAACGCGTACTCATTGCTGGAGGTCAGATTCATGCCCTTGGCACTCAGCATGGGAATCTTGTGCAGATGCACAAATCCTTGCATGTTTGGATCACCACCTGCCGGCTTGACAAGAAACGGCTCAAGATGCACGACACCGTCACTAAGGATCTCGCACTGCCGCACAACAGGCAAGGTTCTGGGGAAAAGCTCTAGCGAAAGCGAAGCCAGTACTAGCATATTTTTGGCATACTCGGCGCAGAGTTGGCGGATACCCACCAGAAACAGCGCCACCTCCTTGTTGTTGCTGCTTTCCGGAGGAAAGGAAAACGGAGACAAGAAGGAGGGAATTATGACCCTTACAACACTGGAGGAGTCCTTGCTAACAATTTGTGCCACGCATTTTCTTAGATTCTGCACAAGAGCTGGCAAATCTGTACAGGGGATCTGAATCAACTCGGACTGCGACGCTGGGGGAAAAAGTCTTTTGGTAAAATCAAACAGAGGCATGGATTGTGTCTGCTCCTGTTGATTGATGCGGCCGTACCGCCATGCAATTTTTAGATTCTGCGAAGTGGATGTCAGGTTCTCGACACTAACGCTCTTGGACTTGTCTGGAGACGCCCCTGGCAGATCGGTGCGATAAAGGTCATCTACTGAGACGAGAACCACTGCAGAGGTATCGCCTTTGTGTTCTCTGGCGTGCAACACACCCTGAGCGGCGCAGGATCGTAGGAGAATGGATGCAAAGTCTGTAGAGCCAGACTCTTCCACTAGAGTAAAAGAACCCAGGGGGAGTCCTCCATGAGCCAAGATCTTGTCCAATGACTCACATCCGCTTGAAACGCAGGGAAAGGACGAGGAGACAAGAGAAGATCTAACAGCCGCGTGCTTTTTAGGCGGTGCAGGGCCCCTTGACGGGGCAACCGAGCCTCGCAAAGGAACTGGAGAGCCTCTAAGAGGAGCTGGGCCTCCAGATATCGGCACAGGAGCACCTCTAGTAGTGGCCGGGACAGCTCCAACTACCTCGTTTTTCTTGACAAACGGCATGGCACTTGGTTTGGCTCGTGGGACGGGGGCTGAAATTTATTTCTGTGGGGCGCTGCCCCACTTATTTTTTGGCAAAAAATCTCGGGAAATTTCACCTCGATCCACAAACAGCTGCAGGCAACTACGATATGGGCAAGGCGCTGACGTTTAGCGTGGCTGGAAAGTGCTCCAAGTCCAAGGCACGTGCGGCCACCATGGTGCTGCCGCATGGAACCGTGGAGACGCCAATGTTCATGCCCGTCGGTACCCAGGCCTCTTTGAAGGGGCTGACGTACAAACAGCTGGAGCAGCTTGACTGCCGTATCTGCCTAAACAACACGTATCACCTGGGCCTCAAACCCGGACAGGAGATTTTGGATGCCGTCGGAGGTGCCCACAAGCTGCAGGGATGGAACCGCAACATTTTGACCGATTCTGGAGGGTTTCAAATGGTCTCCTTGCTCAAACTGGCGACCATTACCGAGCAGGGTGTCGAGTTTTTGTCACCGCACGATGGCTCGCCCATGCTGCTGACACCAGAGCACTCCATGTCGCTACAAAACTCCATCGGCTCCGACATTATGATGCAGCTGGACGATGTTGTCGCGACGTTGACGACTGGAGAGCGCATGGAGGAGGCCATGTATCGCTCAATCCGGTGGCTGGACCGCTGCATTGCTGCGCACAAGAACCCCGAGACTCAGAACTTATTTGCCATCATCCAGGGCGGGCTGGACCTCAAGCTGCGTGAGATTTGCTGTCACGAGATGGTGAAACGCGACACACCTGGCATTGCCATTGGTGGCTTGTCTGGTGGCGAAGACAAAGCTTCGTACTGCAAGGTGGTGGACCTGTGCACCGATATTTTGCCGCAAGACAAGCCCCGCTATTGCATGGGCGTTGGATATGCGGAGGACCTGGTGGTGAGCGTTGCGCTAGGCGCGGATCTGTTTGACTGCGTTTATCCAACGCGCACAGCTCGTTTTGGCAACGCTATTACCAAGTATGGTGTGCTGAACCTCAAGCACAAGGACTGCTCTACGCAGTTTATTCCAATCGAGGAGGGCTGTGGCTGCCCGACATGCACCTCCAAGGCCGACGGTGGCATTGGTGCCACGCGCGCATACATCAATCACCTTGCCAGCAAGGAGACAGTGGGAGCGCATCTCATTACGCTGCACAATGTGTGGTACCAGCTTGAGCTCATGCGGTCGGCTCGTCGCGCCATCTTAGCCGATGACTACGAAGCTTTTGTTCAGACCTTTTTCCGCAACTTGTACCCGAACGGTGACTACCCCGAGTGGGCAGTTGATGCTCTGCAGGGCGTGAATATTTATTTGACGCGCAAGCGCAAGGCGGAGTAGCTGTGCCAGTAGCTGTGCCATTATCCTTTAATTGACAGCCGGTCACGAGTGGATGCTTGACTGGACCCCTTGCTTTGTACATATCGTGTGCCAGTGGCTAAATCCTTACCCGGTATTTCTGAACACACATCTATTCATAGAAACGAACAGTCTTCTTTAGATTCTAATAGTATAGTGTTTTCTCGCCACAACTTCTACATCGCTGGTTTTCAAAAAGGTGTTTGGGCTGCGGGTCCTTTGTTCAGGCATTTCTCAGTAACCGCATTAGTATTGTATCTGAGTATTATCAGTTACAAATAACATTAAACGAGCTTCGATCCAATTTAGAGGTTCTTACATGTTGTTGCTTGACCTGTCCTTGACCGGCCACCCAATGACGCTGAGGAAGCAGGGCCCATCACCGCCTAGCAAGTTGTCATTTTACAGAAACAGTCTTGCCGGATTTGGAATAGGCTGAATGCTGAAACCCCCAGAATCCCTTATGGCTATCTTCACCCATCTCTGAGTGCCACCGCCACCGTCCGCGATGTGAGCCCCCGAAGTGCGTTACAGGCCCAAGCATATCCCGCAGGAAAGAAGCAAACTTTTCGAACCCACTTTTGAATTAACTCACTTCCTCCCTCACGCTCAGCACAGACCTTCCAATTCTCTTAACTCTCTCTTCCCAAATCGACGTTGTCATCTCCATTTCAACCTGCCTCACACTCTCCTCATCCACTTCTCCCCACGCCCCACTTCCTCCCCCCAAATACATCGCCTGTATTTTATTCACAGCGCTCCCAGCAGAATCCCAGCCAACCACCGCCACAACAGCAATGTCCTACGACAATCGCAAGGGCAAGGACAAGGAAAAGGCCGATAACAGCGCCTCTCCAGAACCTGTTTCGGACCAGGATTCTGACACTGCATCTTCGGCATATACCCAATCCACCGAAAGAACCGCCACCACAGACTTGCTATCTCTACAACCCGATGTTGTGGCAGCAGAGAATTCCCTCAGCGCCGTCGACGGCTCTCTACTATCAGCAGGTACTTCTTCGGGTTCCTCACATCATCGCACTTTGTCAACTGTTGCAAAAGAGATGGCCTATGCTCAGATCAACCAGCTTCATTATCAGGAAAACCGCAGCTTACTGGCAGAGTCGCTAGATGCCGTTACTTTGCTCCTGCAGCAACTGCGAGAAGCAAACAAAAAGACACCTGTGTTTTATCCATCTTCTTCCCCTGCAAATGATGACTCAAAGTCCGTGAGCAGCATCGACTCAGCTGGCGGCCCTCACCTGATTTCCCCGCAGCTTGCCCAGAAACTATCTGTTTTCAATATTGACCTCAAAATGGGGTCGATCGCATCCAACGACGATCTTCTAGACTCTCTTGGAAAGTCTTCTGTGGCCTCCCTATTCGATGAAAAGATCGGTCGCTCCCTGAAGCACCTGGCGTCTTTGCGCGAACGCATTGACGATACTGCCGCCAAAGTTCTTATTACAGGCGACCTCAACTCGGGAAAGTCCACTTTTTGCAATGCGCTTTTGCGTAGATCACTGCTACCGACAGACCAGCAGCCGCTGACAGCCGTCTTTTGCGAGGTTCGTGAGGCCAAAGAGAATGGCAACAAGGAACAGGTTCATGCCGTTCTCCTCAACAAAACTTATGATATCAACGATGCCTCTTCTTTTGAGTCTCACCCTTTGGAAAGTCTAGAGGAGCTCGTCACTGAGTACGATCGCTACTCCATTCTCAAAGTTTACGTTCACGACAAGCGTCCCCAGGAGCGGTCTCTACTCAATAATGGTGTGGTTGACATTGCCCTGATCGATGCACCTGGCCTTAACATGGATTCTTTCCAAACAACTCAGGTTTTTGCACGCCAGGACGAGATTGACCTTGTAATTTTTGTCGTCTCTGCTGAAAACCATTTCACTCAGTCCTCCAAAGAGTTTATCAGCGGCACTGCCAACGAGAAATCACTAGTTTTTATTGTCGTTAACCGTTTCGACCTTATTAAGGATAAGGGCAAGTGCAAGCGGCGCATTCTGGACCAAGTTTCGGTCCTCTCCCCAGAAACTCATAAGGATGCGACGGATTTTGTACACTTTGTGTCCTCTGACTCCATTCCCTCAGATGATGATGGCGATGGTGGAGATGATGGCGATGATGGCGGTGATGACGATAATGATGACAATTACGAGCACCCTGAGTTTGACAGGCTGGAAGCGTCCCTTCGCAATTTCGTTCTTGAGAAGCGAGCCATTTCCAAGCTGAAACCAGCGAAGACTTACCTCTCTAACGTTCTGATGGATCTTGAGGTCTTGTCTGAGGTCAACATCCAGTCTGCCTCCACGGAAAAGTCGGAAAATGTGCAAATGCTCAAGCTGCTAACACCACAATTTTCCAAAACAGTTTCAGAAAGTGGTAGGGTTATTGACAGTGTGGATCACCAGATTGAAAATACTTCAGATGCTGCTTATAAGTTCACCCAAGACAGTATCAGAGAAGCACTCTCCAACAATTCAGTCCTTGTGCCCTACCAATCGTTATCCAACGCCTACGAGTATGCTATCGCAACAAGGCAAGCACGTATCGACCGCATCCAGGAAGCTGTCTATGCCGCGGAAGACCATGCTAGGAAGCTTACGAGTGAGTCTGTTGGTCACATTAATCAACTTGGTATTATGCATCTTGGAGAGCAGCCTGCATTTGAGAAGGTTTTCCGTCAGGACCAAATGTTTTCTCGCAAGCATGACAAGTTGAGCCGGTCGATTAGGGCCGAACTTTCTTTGGCGGATTTCATTGACATTCAGATTCCAGTCCCGTCGATTGATATTTCTCGCTTCATTCCTGAGTCGCTCAAGTCAAATGTGCTAAGTTTGACGGGCTCAGGTGAGGCTGAAAAAAGCGCCGATGACGAAAAACAGCTGGTTGTTGCCGATACATCTACCTTGCAGAATGCATTGACTTTGGCTTCAGTTGTTGGTACCGGCCAGCTGATTCGCACATACTCTTACTGGATCCATCAGGGAATCAGCATTGCATTTCACTTTAATGCCACCACGGTCAAGGCGATTGCAGCTCCAGTGCTTGCTATTTCCGCCGGTGTGGCGATCTATTATCTCATTAGCGACATTCCGCATGCGCTCTCGCGTAACATTGGCCGTAAGATTGCGCTCGAAGTGGAGGCCTTGGGCTACACGCACTCCAATGCTGAACGCATTGCTAAGGAGTGTCGCAGGGTGCTCAAGTTCCCGGCTGGTCATGTGCGTGCCGGATTTCAAAGCAAGGTGGAGACTCAGGCCAAAAAGAAGGACGAATACACGTCTAACATTGCATCCGCTGAAGCAACTGAACGGTACTTTCAGGACCTGCATGTGCGCGCCTCTAAGGAGCGATCAAAAGTGGAGAGTTGCCGTTTGGTGCAGATTGACTAATCATGTAAATAGCTATAAATGTCGATTTCAACTTCAAGTTTGGTTTTTTCAATACTTAAATTCTCACCTGGGTCCGATTCATTCCATCCCAACCCCACATGAGTCGTGCATCCGAATTTCATTGATCACAGCCGTGCATTTATCACAGCCGTGTTACTTCTGAAAAATCCACCCAACTCTGCCAAACCAATCACTCTCAAAAACCTTGCCAGAATGTTTCAAAGAATGGCTCTGAGGGCCTGCACTGGCCCTGTGTTGGCCAGAAATTTGGTGTCCAATACGAGACCTGTTTTTTTCAGAGCTCCTGTGGCTTCCAGATTGTTTTCGGCTGCTCCAACCGGCAGAAATAAACACATTGAGCCCCTCGACCCGGTCCAATTACTCAAGAAAGAAATCAAATACCTCAAGCCTGAGGAGGATCTGACTCCCCTCAAGCTGGCGCATGCACTTTACGCCACCATCCACATCCATGATCGCAAGTTTCTCGTTACCAAGGGAGACACCATCTCTCTGCCAGTTAGCATGCAGGACGTTCAGGTTGGCGATACTCTAGCGTTTGACGAGGTCTCTGTGATTGGCTCGCGTGATTACACATTAACCGGAGAGCCAAGAATTGATGGCTCGGTTTTCAAGATCCGGGGAACTGTGCTTGAAAAGACCCGTGCCAAGCGCAAGGTGCTGGAGAAGACCAAGCGGAGAAGAAGACACGTCAAGCACGTTGTGGTGAAGCCTTGTGTGACTGTCATTCGCATTAATGAACTTGAGGTTTTGTGATGAGTTATAAATAGCAATATTGTACATAGAGTATATCAGGGCTAGCCCTGCGAATGCATAGCATAATAGGTGCAAAAAGCTGAGCGCGGTAAGTGCGAGTCTCGACTATGAGCTGCTGAAAGATTAGGATGTCTTAGACTTTTCCTTCTTGTCTTTTTTGTCTTTCTTTTCCTTCTTTTCCTTTTTGTCATCTGTCTCCTTTTCCTTCTTCTCCTTCTTTTCCTTCTTTTCCTTCTTCTCCTTCTTTTCCTTCTTCTCCTTCTTTTCCTTTTTCTCCTTCTTCTCCTTGTCTTTCTCGTCCGTATTGTCCTTCTCAGCCTTCTCAGCCTTCTCAGCCTTCTTTTCGACCTGCTTTTCAATTTTCTCTTCATCATCCGATTCTGACTCCTGTGCGTCTGCAGACTCGTCCGATTTCTCAGAATCATCTTCTTCGTCATCGCTGTCCTCATCATCGTCTTCATCGTCAACGATTTCCTCCTTGGTCTCCTCAACCAACTCAAGTTCGGGTCTCTCGCCGGTCAGTTTCTCCAGAATAGCTTGCGCCCTCTTGATGGCCGCTTCTGTGGGAGGCAGTTCGTCGCTTTCCTTGCGCATGAACTTGTTCCACTTGGAGATCTCTTCTCTGCATTCTTCCGTCACTCTGGTTCTGGCCCCTCCCTCAGGCAGGCCATCGAGGTAGACGAGAAGTGCGTCATCATACTTTTCTGGGATGGTGAAAAGCTTACGCAGAATCCAGTTTTGCTTCTGCTTGGAAAATTTCCAGTTGTCCTTGTCTTCATGATACTGTCTCAGGTAAACCAGGTTATCGCTCTCTGGCGGCGGTTTGCGGGCTGATTTCGGGAGCTTGATGCGTTTCGGCGGTTTGACCTCTTTCTTGTTGTCTTCGGCCTTTCTCTTTTTAACAGTATTTTGAATGGTCTGTTTGAGAACATCTATAGAAGAGCTCTCAGAAGCTTGCTTGAGGCCTGCTCGTTTCCACGCAGGTACGTTGCTCATGGTTGACGGCCAAAATTATTTTGGTGAAATTTCACAAAATATTTATTGGGGGTCCCGAGAGTGGGAAAAGCTGGGGCAGCAGCAATGCGTGCTGCCCGCCAAGGTGGATTCCTGGTGGAAAATCCAGGGGGGTGTCCCGATTATCAGTTTAGCTGGATTCAAGACGGATTTTAGGTGCACTTTAGCCGGCCGACCTAGCCGTTTGGCCTTGTAGCCGGAGTCGAGCCCAAGAAGCCGCCCGCCAAGAGCCAGAGTCACTGGCTGCTGCAGGTATCGGGGTGAAGAAACGGCCGTTACAAAACCTGAGAATGCAAATACCAGCAATGGTTGCAGCACCTGGTCCTCAGCGTCGTCCATACAGTGACTTTGCCTCTCGCCCTCAGAGCATCCACCTCAGTCGCCGGCCTACCGCGGCAGGCTTACTCTAAAAATCACCCAGACGCCGGCCCGCTTGCACAACCGCGAGCGATATGCCCAATTGGGACATGCCCTCGGGCTCCTCCGATAAGTCTCTTCGCCCGGGCGCTTCCCCGGACATAAAGTTGACTCAATTTCCACTTTTTGTCCAACCCCCACACCCGAACCCCACCATGCCTTCCCTGAGCCTCGAGGACTTCACTTCCACCATCACCACCAAATACACCGACGTTGCCAACGAAAAGCTTGGTGGCAAGGTCATCTCCTTCTCCGATGAGTGGTTTGCTGACGCTGCCAATCTCATCAAGCCCTCTGATCCCATCCGCCAGCCCGGCAAGTTCACCCCGGCCGGCGCCTGGTATGATGGCTGGGAGACCCGCCGCCACAATACCGAGGAGTACGATTGGGTTATTATCAAACTCGGCGTTTCCTCGGCCCGTCTGATTGCCTGTGAGGTTGACACGGCCTTTTTCAACGGAAATCATGCCCCGCACATTGCCGTTCTGGCAACTTCGGTCGGCTCCGAGGCAGAGCTTGGCTCGGCCAAGTGGGACACTGTGATTGCCAAGGAAGAGTGTGGTCCCTCGCAGCGTCACTTTTTTGCCAATGGCGCACTCTCCAATGAGGCTTACACCCACGTGAAGCTTCTCATGTACCCCGATGGCGGCATTGCCCGATTCAGAATGTACGGTACCCCAGTGCCCGTTTTCCCTGCCGACAAGAACGCCATCGTGGATCTGGCCTTTGTTTCCAACGGAGCTGTTGCTGTCGCCCGCTCCGACCAGCACTTTGGCTCCGCCGATAACCTGCTGATTCCCGGCCGCGGCAAGGACATGGGTGACGGCTGGGAAACCAAGCGCTCGCGTGCCCCTGGCCACGTTGACTGGGTCATTGTGCGCCTGGGAGCCCGCGGCCACATCAAGCGCGTCGTTGTCGACACGGCCCACTTCATTGGTAACTACCCGCAGGGTGTGCAGATTGACGCTCTTGACGCTCCCACCGACACTGTTCCTGCCTTTGATGCTGCTGAGTGGAAGACGGTTGTTCCCAAGTTCAAGGCTGGTCCAACCAAGGAACACGAGTTTGATGTTTCCGATCCGGAAGTGTACACCTTTGTCAAGATGACCATCTTCCCTGACGGTGGTGTCAAGCGTCTGCGCGTCTTTGGCACGGTCGCCTAGATGCTCCCTATTTTTTTTTTAAATAGATAATGTATTTATGACACAGCTATTGTTTGCATTGAAGCCTAGATCTTGGCCTTGACCACGTTGGACACTGTCACAAAATCGCCATCTTCCACCGTAAGCTTGGCTGCCTGCTCCACTGTCTGCACGGTACGGTGCACCTGTTTGAGTGCATCAGACGCTAGCCGCATCACATGCTGGTTCAAAGTTCCCTTGGCGCCGTGTCGCCGGCGTGCCTTGGTCTGTGGCGTGTGATTTCGGAACAATGAGATTTGCTCCGAGTAGTCAAAAAGCTTGCCGGCCGGCACGACAATTTCGGAGCTTTCATAGCGTACTGGCAGCCATTCAGGCGACAGCGAGATTTGTGTAACGCTCTTGCCTCCGCCAGCAGACGAGCGCCTGAATAGTACAATACCCTGCTTCTCATACTGGTGCAGCGCATCCTTGATCATCTCCTTATTAACGGCCTCGTAATAGGCCAGCTCACCTTGATGGTAAATAGTCTTGCCAAACGCTTGGCAACGATCAATGAAATCCTTTTCAGACACCCAGACCGTTGTTTGGCTAGTTGGCAACCCAGCAACCTCTTCATGTAGAGGTGCCAAACCCAGCAGGCATGTGACCACTAGCCAGTACCCGTCAATGAACGGCCATAACAAGTAGCAGTAAAAGTCAAACGTCTCAAAGTCGTTCTGGTATATCTGGTAGTTGGAGAGTCGCACACGGTCCTCCTTATCAAGGTGCATCACTTTGCCTTTCACAAGGTTCCCCAATGCCCGTGTGTAGTTTTCAGTCAGGCCATCAGGACCAAAAACAAATTCGCTGGACAGTAGCGACGAGAGAAACGCAGTGTCGCTTTCGACATCACGAGTACTGATAGAGAGTTGACCAGTTTTATTGAACTTGCCGTGCATCGCAACAGAGATGATTGACTCTGGGACAAAGAGGTGGATGACCTGGTTGCGGTAGTACGAAAGCTTGAAAGGATCCTTGGCAAAGTAGACAGGTTCCAGCAGATTTTTGGACTCGATTCCTACAAGGTCAGAACCCAGCACCTGCAGCGCATTATCGATACTAGCCTCCAACAGCTCTTCTGACTGAAGCATGGTGTCTTTTCCGTCGACTTTACCACCAGAGGCCAGAATGTGCATGACGAGCCAAGCGACCCGTCGCTTGAGATCACTCTTGGAGATTCCGAGACCGCCGTAGGTGAGGAGGACTGTACCAATGAGGGATGTTGGCATGACAACCGATGCGTGGTTGATGTCGTCAAGAATGCGGTAGCCGAGAGCGCGAATGAGTCGGTTGGACTGTGCCGGCGTGAGATCGGGGAGCTGTGGGGCAACAAGGGCCGTTGTAGCACTCTCCCTTTGCAGGTGATCATAGATGTAGCTCTTAAGAGACCAAGGTTCACTAAAGCGCACATCGACGCGGCCCATTTTGAGCGAGGTGATTTTGCGAGCGTCGAGAAAGCTCAAAAAGGACTCCTTTTGCTTTTCCTTGCCAAGCAGCTCCGTCACATAGGTTTCACCTTCAACGACTTTGTCGTACTGGGTTGATACCGGCACGATGTGGACATCTCTGACTGTGCCGTCGAGCAGGCCATCGAGAATGTACTTGAGAATGCCGAGCTTCGGGGCGAGCAGCTTACCAGTGCGGGAGCGAGTGCCCTCGATGAAGCACTCAAAGTTGAATCCGCGGGCGAGAAGATTGGATATGAAAGCCGAAATGACCGAGGAGTAGAGCTCGTCGTTGCCAAACGAGCGGCGGATGTACATGGCGCCGACCTGGCGGAGCATGGGCCCGATGACGGCGAAATCGAGGTTGTCGCCAGCCACGACGATGGGCAGCGAAATGCCGGTACGGAAGCAGAAAAAGTGCAGGGCCATGTAGTCAACGTGGGAGCGGTGGCAGGGCATGAAGACGAGGGACTCGTTGCGAGCCTCGAGCTCGCGGGCCTTAGCCTTGAGCATTTCCAGCTCGTCCCTGGAGCAGTAGACGCCCTGGTGGTAGCAGCGGGAGAAGATCTGGGCGACCACGTAGTAGAGAAACCGGAGCACCTCCTTGTGGTCAAAGCGGCAGGCCATCTTGTCGTAAATGTCCCTGGCCATGCCCATGAGCTGGCGGTTGATTTCGAGCTCTCGGGCGGAGCGCTCGGCCGGGGACCAGGTGCGGAGCCGGTCCTCCTGCGCGAGCTGGGCTGCAGTGAGCTGGTTCACCTTGCTGAGCAGGCCCGGGGAGGTGAGCACCTGGTCGGCCATCTGCGTGGAAATGCCGCTGTAGTAGAGCTCGTGGCCAATGTAGTGCTCGTAGCCACGCCAGGAGGAGCCGCGCAGATGGGAGCCGAGGGTCTTGAGAAAGGAGATGGGGTCGTCGCGGAAGCGGGTGAAGTCCTGGACCAGGTTGCGGGACTCTTCTGGGGGGTTGATGAGCATGTCGACCTGGCCGCCGCGGCGCGGCCGGTGGCGGTGGTGCTGAGCAGCATGTTTGCCAGAGGTCATTTTAGACTTGGAGACGCAAAGGGGCAAACCGCAAGCTACTCTGCCGCGCTGCCCCAGCTTTTTGGGTCCTTTATGTAGGGCCCGCCAGTAGTCGGGCGTTGCGGGCTGCAGCTTCCCAACAAGTAGCCCCCACCCAACAAAGCCCTGCAGGGAAGCTCTGGAAGGTGGCCGAGGGAGGGAGGAGCGGAGAGGGGCAAGAGCGGCGAGGCTAGAGCAGAGGGAGCAGAGGAAGCCAGCAGGATCTCAGGAGGCCTCGGCCTCTGGGCCCCTGTCACTGGCCGCCCGCCCATTTGTCCACCAGCCGCGCTCCGTCTGTTCTGCCGCGTCCTGCACCAAGGTGCATAAGCGGCAGACCCGTGCTGGACATTTTCTGGGGTAGACGGCCATAGCCAAGACACTGTCTCGGCAGGCTTGCTGGGTGGGCTGCTGCTTCTGCGGAGAAGGCTGGGAGTTGGGCTGAGGCGGCAGCGCCGAGGCTGGTGCAGAGCTCCTCTGCGAGGGGTACCGAATGCAGGGGTATTTTTTGTGGAGAGTGCGGTGGGGCACTGTCCCACCTCGGGGGCCCCGTCTGGCCGAGCACTACGGGATCCAAGGGCGGAGCCCTGGCCGGAGGCATGCCCAGGCAGTCCGCTGGACAGGTTGTTGGCCTCCGGCCCGGCTGGGGCGCTGCCCCAGACCCCGTAGTGCTCGCTGCGCTCGCGCCGGGCGCTGGATTTCGGCCAGCGAGCGCAGCGAGCACTACGGATCCAAGGGCAGAGCCCTGGCCGCCGGAGGCATGCCCAGGAGGCACAAGACAGCTCACAAAATCAGCTCCTGGTTCTGGACCTTTTCAATGATCTGGATCACAGCCTGGCGCTGGTCCTCGGGGAGCCTCGCAATGTCCTCCGGAGCCATGGCCATCACCTGCTTGATGAGCTCGGCCTGCTGCGGATCAGCGCGGACCGGTGCTGGTCTGGCCGCCGCTGCTGCCGCCGGTGGAGAGCGGGCACGCTGGGCGCTCTTGCTTTTGGTGTCGGCGGCGGCGCTGGGCGCCACGGGCGTCGGTGGAAGCGACGCGGGAGCAGGAGCTGCTGGGGCCGACAGGCTCTCGGGGTCGGCAAGCAGCGTGGCGAGCTGCTGGGGCTCGACCAGGCCAAGCTCCAGCATGCAGTGCATCAGCGCATAGGAGAGCTGCGGGGTGTGACGCAGCAGGGCTACGGCGGTTTCCGGGCTCGACGAGATGAGGTGCTTCATGTCGTTGAGCACAGCGATTTGCTGCTCCCTGCTGAAGGCCTGGAGCTCCTCGGAAATAGCCGCCGAGGCGTCCTTGCCGCCGGCCGGCAGCGCCTTTCCTGGCGGCAGCGCGGCGAGAATGGCGGCGACCGACGGCGACACCCCGGGGATGGCGCCGTCACGTGCCAGCGTGGTCTCGTGCGAGAAGTCTACCTTGAGCGTGCGCCCGCCAATCATGTAATCGTTGAGGTTTCGCACGGCCGAGGCCGCTGTCTCTGCGTCAAAGTACTCCACAAAGCCAAAGCCCTTGGACTTGCCGGTGTCCTTGTCGAGCACGAGCTTTACGAAGGCCACGGGGCCAACTGACTTGAAGATCTCCTTGACCTGTTCCTCGGTCTGGTCGTAGGGAATGGATCCGACGTAGACGACTCTGCCTTTTTCTGACATTTTGGTTGAAAAGTTGGTGGGAGTGGGCCAGTGGGTTTCACGAAGTGGCATCCAGTGGGGGTCAGTGGAGCCAGTGGAGTTTGTGGGTTTCACGAAGGGGAGTCTAGTGGGGGCTCAGTGGAGCCAGGGGAGTTTGTGGGTTTCACCAAGTGGCATCCACTGGGAGGTTCAGTGAAGTCCGGTGGGAGGGCTCAATGGAGTCCAGTGGGAGGGCTCAATGGAGTCCAGTGGGAGGGCTCAGTGGAGTCCATTGGGAGGGCCCAGAAGTCCACTGGGGGAGAACGCGAATAGAGTGGCTTCGCCACGGGCGTGAATCGCGTCGTAATCTCAAGGCCCCCTAAAAAAATACGAAGGCCACCGCTTTGTGGCCTTTTGCTCTTCGCTACGCTCATCGCTGTTTGGCGGCGGCGTGTGTTGGCTTTTGTGGGTGCGCGTTCGCTGATGGGATCGAGCGGAGCGAGCCACGGGGTCTGGGGCTGGCCCCAGCCGCCGGAGGCAGGGCCCAGTGGAGTCTAGTGGGAGGGCTCAGTGGAGTCCAGTGGCAGGGCCCAGTGGAGTCCAGTGGGAGGGCTCAGTGAAGTCCAGTGGCAGGGCCCAGTGGAGTCCAGTGGCAGAGCCCCTAGTCAGCATCTGCGGGGAGGAGGAGGAGGAGTAGAAATTACGGCGTCCGAGAAAGTGCGGCGTTGGTGAGATCAGTGGAGGGCGGAAGAGCGGAAGCGAGTCGAGCCAGAGCGCAGGCAAAGCACAGTGCGACCTCCCAGACCGTCTGGCCGTCAACGGTGTGCACAGCCGCGCCATCAGCAACGGCCAGCGATGCCGAGCGTCGTGCGCAGAGATCCGGGCCGCCCCAGCAGAGAACCCCACCGTTTGCCACCCTGCGGACCTCCCCCTCCCAGCCCTCCCAGCCCTCCGCTCTCCAGGACTCCCCCCCTCCCCCACTTCATGGAGCCCAGTGGGCGGGCCCTGGCCAAGCAACTCCCAGGCGCACCTCCCAGGCGCACCCACACCCTGAAAAATCGCCAAATTAACTCCACACAGCTACCATCATGAGCGACGGACTCTCAGCCAGCGAAATCAAGACGCTGCTGAGCCAGCTGGAAAAGGCCACTGCGGCCAACACCGTGTCGCGCATCAAGGAGATTCTCACGGTGTTTGAAAACGAGCTGAAACCCACGGAAAAGCTGCTGCGCGAAACCAAGGTCGGCCGTGCTGTCAACAAGCTCAAGGGCCATGCCGACAAGGACGTGTCGGAAATCGTCAAGAAGGTCATTGCCAAGTGGCGAGAGGAGGTGTCTGCGCAGAAACA
Source organism: Grinbergsozyma bentonensis (assembly GCA_030561725.1). Taxonomy (NCBI): domain Eukaryota; kingdom Fungi; phylum Ascomycota; class Dipodascomycetes; order Dipodascales; family Trichomonascaceae; genus Grinbergsozyma; species Grinbergsozyma bentonensis. Next base: position 20,097 of record JAKTYB010000074.1, on the reverse strand, counting down.
CGGCAAGCGGCCCGCAGGTGCGGGCGACGACAAGGCCGACAAGCCCGCAGCCGAGGCCAAGGCCAAGCCTGCAGCAGCAGCAGAAACCGCCTCGGCCTTCAATTCGCACGGAAAGCCCCGCACAGCCAAAAACGACGGCGTCTCCACAGCAGTCACGGGCGACCGCATCCGCGACTCGTGCGTCGAGGCGCTCTACGGCGCGCTGGCCACCGACTCGGACAAGGCGCCAGCGCTCATCCTGTCGGTCTCCAAGGCCATTGAAAAGGCGGTGGCCGAGCAGAACCGCGGCCAGACCGACAACCCCTACAAAAACAAGGTCCGCTCGCTGGTGGCCAACCTCCGGGACAAGAAGAACCCGGGGCTGCGGGTGCGCGTTCTGACCGGCGATGTGGCGCCCGAGGCGCTGGTCAACATGAGTCCGCAGGAAATGGCGTCCAAGGAGCTGCGACAGGAAATTGAGCAGCTCGAGAAACAGAATCTGTTCAACGCCCAGGGCGCCTCGGAAATGAAGGCCGTCACCGACAGATTCACCTGCGGCAAGTGCAAGCAAAAGAAGGTCTCGTACTACCAGATGCAGACGCGCTCGGCCGATGAGCCGCTCACAACGTTTTGCGAGTGCACCATTTGTGGCAACCGCTGGAAGTTTAGTTAGAATTTGTATAGTATTTATGAAGCGACGTATGGCAGGTAGCGAGCGTCCCCAGCCTGGCTGGGGGTGGCCCAGTTCCATTGCAGTTCCACCTGGGCGTGCCTCCGCCCTTGGAGCTCCTAGTAGAGCTTCTGCAGAAGCTCTACGCGAGCCCTGGAGCGGGGCCCTGGAGCGGGGCCCTGGAGCAGAGCCCCTGGAGCAGAGCCCCTGGTTGGCCCGCAGGCCCCTTGCAGTCCCCGGAGAGATCCACCCCAGCGTGCCCCTCCACTGGCAGAAGCTGCTTCTTGCCCGCTGCTTCGGCCCGCTGCTCTCTGCCCGCTGCTCCCCTCCCAGGCCCGCCTGTCACGTTCACCCGGAAAATCACACTCACCTCCCCCGGCTGCAGGTCCCCGGTAAAACTCCGCGTCGGGAACAGAGCCAGCACCGCGCGGCAGCGGTTCGGAGGCACGACACCGCGCGCAACGAGCACAAGGCCCTCAAACCAACTTCTTCAAAATGCCCTAATCCCCTCCCCATCGCCGCCACCTTCCTTCCCCCGCCCTCTTTCCCCCGGCCGTCGCCGCCAACAGCCTGTTGCCCGACGCCTTTCCCTCCTCGACGGCACGTGCACTACTCGGGACTGCTGAAAAAAAAAAGCCCACTTCCCCAGACAACTTTCCCTCCTTTACCCCCTCCACAGATGGCTTCCCTCATTGACGGCACGTCAATCGCCAAGGCGATCCGCTCCAAGCTCCATGACGAGATTGGTGCGATCCAGGCCAAGAACCCTTACTTCAAGCCCTCTCTGGTGATTCTCCAGGTCGGCGAGCGCCCGGATTCGTCCACCTATGTCCGCATGAAGATTAAGGCCGCGGCCGAGGCCAACATTGCTTGCGAGCACGTGCAACTCCCGGAGTCCATCTCGCAGGTTGAGTTGCTCGGCAAGATCCAGGCTCTCAATGACGACCCCTCCGTCCACGGCATTCTGGTCCAGCTGCCGCTCCCGGCCTCGCTCGATGAGAGCGCCGTCACCAAGGCCGTGGCTGCTGAGAAGGACGTTGATGCCTTCGGCTCCTCCAACATTGGTGAGCTCTCCAAGCGCGGTGGCGAGCCTCTCTTTGTGCCCTGCACCCCCAAGGGCGTGCTGGCACTGCTCAAGGAGAGCGGTGTCGAGATTGCCGGCGCCCACGCCGTTGTCCTGGGCCGCTCCGACATTGTCGGCTCCCCCATGGCGTCTCTGCTGCGCAACGCCGACGCCACTGTCACCGTCGTCCACTCCAAGACCCGCAACATTGCCGACATTGTCCGTCTCGCCGACATTGTCGTCGCTGCCATTGGCCAGCCCGGATTCGTCAAGGCCGACTGGATCAAGCCCGGCGCCGTCGTTATCGACGTTGGTACAAACTACATTGACGATGCCACCAAGAAGAGCGGTCAGAGGCTCGTGGGCGACGTCGACCCGAGCGTCGCCAACGTGGCCTCCAAGCTCACCCCGGTCCCCGGTGGTGTTGGCCCAATGACCGTTGCCATGCTTCTCGACAATGTCGTGGCATCGGCCAAGCGCTTCGACGCTCGCAACAAGGCTCGCAGCATTGTGCCCCTTCCCCTGAACCGCCATACCCCCGTCCCCTCGGACATTGACGTTTCCCGTGCCCAGAGACCCAAGCACGTCGCTTCGGTTGCCGCCGAGATTGGCGTCCTTCCCTCGGAGCTCGAGGCCTACGGTGAGCACAAGGCTAAGGTCAAGCTTGATCTGCTGTCACGTCTCGCCCACCGCAAAAACGGCAAGTACATCCTGGTCACCGGTATCACCCCGACCCCTCTTGGTGAGGGCAAGTCCACTACCACGATCGGTCTTGTCCAGGCCCTGGGCGCCCACCTCGGCAAGATTGCTTTTGCAAATGTTCGCCAGCCTTCAATGGGCCCCACTTTTGGTATCAAGGGTGGTGCTGCCGGCGGTGGTTACTCCCAGGTTATCCCCATGGACGAGTTCAACATGCATCTCACCGGTGATATCCACGCTATTGGCGCTGCCACTAACTTGTTGGCTGCTGCTATCGACACTCGCATGTTCCACGAGTCTACTCAGAAGGATGGTCCTCTCTACCGTCGTCTCGTGCCTGCCAAGAAGGGTGTCCGTTCGTTCACTCCCTCCATGATGCGCCGGATCACCAAGCTCGGCATCAACAAGACCAACCCAGACGACCTCACCCCCGAGGAAATCACCGCCTTCGCTCGCCTTGATATTGACCCCGCCACCATCACTTGGAAGCGCGTAGTGGACTGCAACGATCGTCACCTGCGTGGCGTCACCATTGGCACTGCTCCCACTGAGAAGGGCCACACCCGTGAAACCGGCTTTGATATCACTGTTGCTTCCGAGTGCATGGCTGTACTTGCTCTCTGCAACGACCTCAAGGATATGCGTGAGCGCCTCGGTAGAATTGTCGTCGCCTCTTCCAAGGCCGGTGACCCAATCACTGCTGACGATCTTGGCTGCGGTGGTGCTCTTACCGCTCTCATGAAGGACGCCATCAAGCCCACCCTCATGCAGACTCTTGAAGGTACTCCCGTCTTTGTGCATGCGGGTCCTTTCGCCAACATTTCTATCGGTGCCAACTCTGTGCTTGCTGACAAGATGGCTCTTAAGCTCGCCGGTACCGAGGCGGATGAGTCTGACGACAAGGCTGGTTTCGTTGTCACTGAGGCTGGTTTCGACTTCACCATGGGTGGTGAACGCTTCTTCAACATCAAGTGCAGATCTTCAGGTTTGGCCCCAGATGTCGTCGTCATTGTTGCCACTGTCAGAGCCCTCAAGCTCCACGGAGGTGGCCCTGATGTCACCCCTGGCGCTGGTCTTCCTGCTGCTTACACTGAGGAGAACATTGACCTGGTTCGTGCTGGTTGCGCCAACCTTTGCAAGCACATTGCCAACGCCAAGCAGTACGGCCTGCCCGTCGTTGTTGCTATTAATCAGTTCATCAACGATACTCCTGCTGAGCACGCTGTGATTCGTGAGGAGGCTATCAAGGCCGGTGCCGAGGACGCTATCGTCGCCAACCATTGGGCTGAGGGTGGTGAGGGTGCCGTCAACCTTGCGAAGGGTGTCATTTCTGCTGCCTATAGCGAAGACAAGGACTTCAAGCTTCTGTACGAGGCTAAGGGCAACTCTGTTGAGGAGAAGCTCAACATTATTGCCACCAAGATGTACGGTGCCGCTGGTATTGAGCTCAGTGAGCTTGCCCAGAAGAAGGTTGACACCTACACCCAGCAAGGATTCGGAGACCTGCCCATCTGTGTTGCCAAGACACAGTACTCGCTCTCCCACGACCCTGCCCTCAAGGGTGCCCCTACTGGTTTCACTGTTCCAATCCGTGATGTCAGGGCATCTATTGGAGCTGGCTACTTGTATGCATTGGCTGCTGAGATCCAGACCATTCCTGGTCTGCCTACCTACGCTGGCTTCATGAACGTGGAGGTCAACGAAGAGGGTGAGATCGAGGGACTCTTCTAAACCTGCTACAATACTTCAACACAACACTTTATTTATGATTCAACAGCATATACGGTAAACCTATTCCCATAATTTTCTTGATCATTTAGTCATAGGCCGTTCAGGTCAGTTCTCGCGACGCGTTCATCTGCCCCCCTGAGATTTACCGTCCCGGCTTTGATTGGCTGTGTCAGCCGTTGCATTGGTGATGTGATCGTCGCCTGCCACACCCACGCTAAATATACCCTGCCCAGACATGAGAGTGCTCAGACATTAGAGTGTAAACGTCTGAGAAATTTTCGAATTTCATACAAGAGAATTTCGGTATTATTGTAGCAGCTTCTCGGACTTGAATTTGTAACTCTAAGCTAAGAGCAACATGCTTAAAACGCGAATCAACACGGTTTACCTTTTTTCTTGCTTTTTTTGTCAGTTGTCTTAGCTCAAACTTGGCATAACTTAGCATAGTGTGATGGACACGATAACTTCCCAAAACGGACTGGAGTGCACTGATTGAGTGCAGCAGTACAGCACTGCACCTTCCCTGCGCGTCAACCCATGTTGATTTCTAGCTTGTACTCTATGTGGTGAGGGCAATTCTGCTTCGTTCTTGTGTGATCGCAAGTACTGGTCATCCTGATTCGATGACCGTTGACATACTGAAAATAGAATCTGCGTGGCATGTAAGGGACATTAGAGCCACTTTTTGGCCGTCTGTCGCCAATTTTCTAACATCGCACTGCAATTCCATGCCCCACAGTTCCTAAGACTTTGCATTATTAGCGACGTACTTTCCAAACTGACGTTTGGACACACCCTAAGAGACCCCGAGAGCTGCTCTATGCCTAGCCGCCATCCAGCGGTTTGACATATCGCAGGAGCCCTTCTTGTCAGAATGGTCGCATTTTGGTTACATTTCTCGGATTATCAGTAGTCTGCGGCGCGTTCAGGGTTGGATTCAAGTGCGTAAAGTCTCCACTACGCGTGGCAGTGTGATGCACGTGCATACAAGCCCAACAATCATCCATGCTAGACAAGTGTCAATCATTAGTCTAGGCCGCGAAAATGAGGCTTTTCATCTGAATGCTGATATCCCTCAGTTATCTGTGGTTGTCCAAGCTTTGATCTAGGGTTGAATCTGAACAGGCTCTGCTATGCCTCTCTCCCCAGCAAATGTGGTATACATGTGATGGCCGGCTCCTGCAGTCCTGCATGCTACAAATCGGTATTTCAACGAGCTTCGGAACAACGCAATTCAGGGACCCTCGCCACCTACTGCAGTCCTACATCTTTCTTTTTCTTCTATAGCGCAATTGCATATATAGTGGCAGAGTTTTTCAAGTTCTGACACAGTTCACAGACTAGTCGCTAGTTCATCTTATAGAAATAATGGTCAACTCAAAAACCTTTGTCGCCCTGGCGGTTTCAGCAACTGGAGCTTTTGCCCAGTCTTCCGGTGTGATAACAGGTCTCCAAGAGCTGGTGCAAGTTACGGACATCATCTCATACTACTTTAACAATAGTATCGCTACGTCGTCTGACCCAAATGCTGGTACCCCCTTTAGCGCCATCCAAGTTTTCACCTCCGCTCTCCAGAACACTTCAACTGCAGTGGCAGATTCCACTTCTGTGACTGACGCTGACGCAGCAATCATCGCTGCCTCTGCTGGAAATCTTACTACTTCCCTTGAGGCTCTTGCTGGCCTCATCAGTGAGGGAGCTGCCGCGGGAGAGCTCAACGCCACCGTTGCGGCGGGCGTTGCCAACGCTGTGGTTGGATATGGCACGGCATTCGTTGGCTTCGAGGAGGCTTACGCCTACAAGATCAATGCCTCATGCGAAGCAGAGACCGAGATTGTAGGTTCTCTCGACCCTATAGTCAAAATCTTCTCTGGAATTGCTGGCTATTTCTCCTCTTCCTTCGACACTCCAAGCATTAGCACTTGTGTGCCATCAAGCACTGCTGCCGCTTCCAGTGCCGTAGCCACCGGTAATTCCACTGCTGTTGCAACTTCTAGTGCTCTCAAGTCCACCCACTTCAATAGCACTACCACCGCCACTGCTTCCTCCTCTTCATCTTGGAATTCTAGCTCAACCTCAGCTGTCGTTGAGCCTAATCAGGCTAACTTTGTCACGACCTCATGGGTCCTTTCTGCCGGCGCCCTTGCCGTTTTCGTTGGATTGCTTTAAACGTGATATTATCTTCTATTGTTCTTTTCTCACCGAAATTGTCAGTGAACTCAGCCACTGGCGACGACACGGCAAATATTTAATACATTAATTTATCTTTACAGAGTCTAAAGCTCAGTGATACATGATTTAAAACAAGTCGAACAACAACATGTGCACCATATATTGAAATGTAGCATTCAACACTTGATGTGTTAAATCTTCATCGTATTATACTAGCAAAACAGTGCCGACAAAACAAGCTACCAATGAAAGGACCGTAGGAGCAAACCCTGAGGCAGCACCAGTAGCCGGCACAATGGGTGTTGATGCAGTACTGGTCAGATTTCCAAAAGAAGACCCAGTATTCAACGTACCAGTCTCTTTGGCTGCTGTGGTGTTACCTTCCGCACTTTCAGTGGTCTCTATGGCTGGCGTGGATTTAGCTTCCGTGCTCTCAACGGTGGTTTTGATGGCAGATCCCTGACTGGTTTTTTCTGAAACCAGGTTGGTAAGCGTTACTGTCGTGTAAGCATAAGTTGTGAGCTCGCCCTCAGAATGACCAGCAGTGGTGCATGGCACTGTGGTGTACAATGTTTTGACCACAGTCGTCTTCATCTTGACCGTGGTGTAAGTAAGTTCCTCTTCACCGACGGCCTCTGAGCAAGGCACTGTCGTAGTGATAGTCTTCACTACGGTCTTCGTCGATTTGTCAATGGGACTACTTGTCATTTCACCTGGAGTAGCACCTGGGCTGGTACATGGAATAGTAGTGTACAATGTCTCCACAACAGTTGAGGTCACTTTCATTACCTTTGTGGTCATCGAAGGCTCGGCGTGGCACTTGGTGCAGGTGGTGATCGTGATCGTGCTACCAACAGAGTCCGTCGTAAGGATCGTCGCCACCTCAGTGGAAACAGCAGCAGTGCTGCTAGTAGTCGCTGTGCATTTAGGACACGTGGTGATGAGCACAGTGCTGCCAACACTGTTAGTGGTGGTAACGGTCACAATCTCCGTACCGACCACTCTGGAGCTGCTAGGAAGGGAAGTAGGGCAGACCAGAAGACTTGGATCAAGATTGCACTGAGAAATAGCCAAATTAAGCACAGTTTGAAGAGCGGCATATGAAATAGAGGGGTAGTAATAGGCACAATTCATGCATGTTGCGACGTGAGTGCTTCTGTCATTCACAAAAGAGCAAGCGTCACATGCTGAGCTGCGACAGGAAGCGGCATTGGAAATTGCCGAAGAACAGTAGGCCACACACATCGATTCCGTAATCACAGCACCGGTCGTGTAATCGTCTCTCTTACGAGATCCGAGTGGCTCAACCACATAAGCCTGAGGAGCCATTGCGCGCGGACAAGTATAAGCGGAAGAAGGAGAAGAGACAGGACTAGAATTAGAGATAGAAGCAGCTGTGGAAAGCGAAATTGTTGTAAACAAGCTAGTAGATGTGGCGGGAACACTGCTCCTTACCGAGGAGGTTGCATTCAGCCCGGACGGAGTGACAATAGAGAAACTAAGGGAGCTGGAAGCTGAGCTGAATAGCGTGAAGCTTGAAACAGCACTGGAGGATGCTGTGGAAGACCTGACTGACGAAGAAGCAGACGAAGACGCCACTGACGAGAAAGTGGCTGATGAAGAAGCAGCAGACGAAAATGTAGCCAACGACACAGCTGACGAAGAAGCAGCCAATGACGTAGCTGACGATGAAGTAGCTGACGATGAAGTAGCCGATAACGCAGCTGACGATGAAGTAGCTGACGATGAAGTAGCCGATGACGCAGCTGACGGTGAAGTAGCCGATGACGCAGCTGAGGAGGCAGATGAAGCCACAGTGCTTGAGCTCTCTGTGGAGGATGAAACCGAACTCGAAGAAGTGACTGGGCACTGGAAAGAAGTATCACAGTCGTAGAGATTCATTTTCTCACTTATTTGCAGACCATACGATCCCATTGCAGCAGCGCCATAAATTTGGTTGCAATAGTTACACAGCTGGGTATAGGTGCCCGTAAGGGAAGCATAATTGCAGATACAAGTTTGCGCAGTGGGGCCGCAGTTAGCTGATAGTTCAATAGTGGCGTAGCGGCAGTAGACTGGACACCAAACCATATCCGTTGGTCGGACAGGTAGTGGCAGGGTTCCACAGCTAGAAGCAGCAGAGCTCGACACAGCAGAGCTCGACACAGCAGAGCTCGACACAGCAGAGCTCGACACAGCAGAACTCGACACAGCAGAACTCGACACAGCAGAGCTCGACACAGCAGAGCTCGACACAGCAGAGCTCGACACAGCAGAACTCGACACAGCAGAACTCGACACAGCAGAGCTCGACACAGCAGAGCTCGACACAGCAGAGCTCGACACAGCAGAGCTCGACACAGCAGAACTCGACACAGCAGAACTCGATGGTAGGGTTGAGAAAACAGCAGTCGAAGAAGTAACGCTTGCAGAGACTGAGATGACAGAGGAGCTTGCGTATGAAGACGTTGTGGAAGCACATACGGGCACAGTGGCAGTGTTGCAACTCATGGTTGACATTTTGGAGTTCACTGCCTTTGCTAGAGATCCAGCAGCTGAGCCTACTGCCTGGTAACAATAGTTGCACCTGTAGAGATTGGAGTCGTAGTTTTGAGCACTAACACATCCACATGCAGAGTTGTAACAGTTTGATAGACTGTTATAAGCGGCAGAGCAGTACACTGAGCAACTAGCTGTGTTTACCGAGGTTGAAGCACAAGTAGCATGAGTTGTCGTCGAAGAAGCGGAAGCAGTGAACGAAGTGGAAGTGGACGAGCCACAGCTTGGCAAAATCGACGTGGTACATCCGTAGAGTGACATTTTGGAGCTAACGGCCGAGGCAAGGCCGCCAACACTGCTCACGCCCAATGTGTCATAGCAGTAGACACAAGCATAGAGATTTGAAGAAGAAACTTGCGAGTTTTCACAAGCACAATTGGAATTAAAACAGTTGGACAGAGTATTGTAAGCGCTTGAGCAGTAGGCAGCACAGTAATTGGTATTGATGGCAGAGCCCGAACCCACGCAAGTGTCTGCAGCACCAGCTACAGCGGCCAGAATGGCAATGCATGAAGCGTAAGTGAGTGAGAGCTTCATAGAATTGCTAGACTATCGCTAAACTTGGTGTAAAAGGAGTGTATTAGACCAAGCGAGCAACGACGTGCGCGGGAGGCAGGGGGACACTGTGCTATATATTGGCCAAAAAGGCACCGCCCAAGGTAGACATTGAACGGCCCGCATTTTTACCATTTTTCCCCCGCTACAAATGCCGAAAACTGATGCCAGGTCTTGGCGCATTATCTCGGATTTAGGGCTGTGACCCGGGAAACAGCCGGGGGAGGTGGACGCATCGTATCCATATCGTGAGGGCATCTAATCGAAATGAGCTTATGCTATCTTTCTGGAACTATTCCGGCATTTAAAGTTTTCCGGCATTTAAAGTTTTTCTCTAGCGATCAAAAACTTTTGTAACCAAGCCCAGACTCATTTTACTGGAGATGGCCGGTACGTTTTGCGTCTGTCTCTGCGGGGAAATTCATTCCAGGCGTTTTCTGTATCAGACTGCAGCAGGGTGGGAGGCATGGTTTGACAGCAACGGTCGCAGACCGCCGCTTGCCAGCAAATGAGTATTTATACCTGAGAATTTTCTCCCTTATCTCGGCTCTTGCGAACGATGACGAACTAGTGGCTAGCGCTTCTGGAATTATCTCGAGCTAGTGATCAGAGGGCTTGTCTTCTGAAAAATACCTCAGTCGAATATTCCTGCCCGGCAAAATCCCTCAGATGCTGCATGTCGGGAGGCAGCTGGCGCACAGCGCACGGAGTTCCGGTAAACAGTGATTGCAAAAGCAGACTCAAATCCCTCGAACAAGCAGGCTCGATCAACAGACTCGATCAAATAAAGGGCCGGAGAGGAATAAAGTGAATAAAGTCTGCATATTCGTGAACCCACTGACGAACAAGTCGGCAAAATCAGCCTCCTGAAATATGTGCGAGAATCCATCCCAACCTGCCCAAGAACAATGCAGCTAGTCGCCCGCAGGCCCGCCTGTAACTACCCAGTAGAACCCGGTTTCCACAGAGGCTTCCCACCACCCAAGTCCGGGTTGTCCTCCGCCTGGCCCTGAGCGGCGGTGCAGGTTTCGCGGCGCGTGAGTCGCGTCTTGCCACCGCCCCTAACGGGCCAGCGTTCCAGCAGGGGTCTGCGACTCCTGGAATGAGGCTAGCGGGTTTCCTGTGGGTCTTTAGGCGGCCGAGTGGGTCCACTAGGCTATGCTCATGCAGAGTCTATTTGGGATCAGGCGAAGCGCGGACACAAATGCTGCAGACTGCCAATACTAGAAAAAGCACTGGGAATCTGGCAAAATGAAAGCGCTCAGTTGCACCGTACTCGTTTCTTGGGCAGACGCAAATATTTGCTGCTTTTACCTGCATGCGCTATTGTTGAGCAATTCGCGCTGACGTACTGCTCTCATTGGGCGTTGGCTAATATGCGTCTTTTGTGCTGAGGGGGGCCAAGCCCTGCCAAGCCAGAATTGGCTGGAATGTAGCAGCCATTGGCTGTTTGAGGATGATGGACAGCTGTTCTGAGCGAGACACCCGTATAGTTGCTGCGGGGGCCAACGTTCTGGTGGGGCAGGATCGACTGCAGACTGATGGCCGCTAGTAGCAGCGAGATGAAATGAAACGGCAGTATCATGAACATGAATATAACAGATATGAAATGGGAATGAAATGGACATGACAGCCCATTGGACTTGTATAAAAAAGCAATCTATTAACTAGCAGACTAGTAGCTCAGGAAAGAGCGCGAAGCGAATAAAGAAATGACATTAGGAGATGAGATTAAAGAAACTTTACATCAGGAGCACGGTGCCCGCGAGAGTGATGAGCAGAGAGATGAAGGCAGGCTTAATTCCAGATGCTGAGCCCTCAACAATTCCAGTGCCTGCGCTGGTAGTGGAGGCCGAGAGCGAGCCCGAGGCAGAGCCCGAGGCAGAACCGTAGGCACCGGTCTCAGTGGCAGTAAGCGTCTCAGTGATTAGGACGTTGGCAGTTGTGGTGCTATCACCCTCGACACCAGAGCCTGTGGCAGCAGTTCCAGTAGCCTCAACGGCAGGGGTCAAGGTAGCAGCGGCAGCAGCAGTAGTACTGGTGGTCTCGCACGGAACGGTGGTCAGCTCGGTGACGACAGATGTGTGGGTGATAGTAGAGTATGCAGTGACGGTGAGCTCGCCCTCAGACGCACCAGGAGTGGTGCATGGGACGGTTGTGTAGAGCGTCTCGAGAACAGTAGTGGTCTTCTCGACAGCCGAAGTGGTGTATGAGACCGGTGCCTCAGTGGCAGCGGCCTTAGAGCACGGTACGGTTGTAGTCAGGGTGAGGAGCACAGTCTTAGTAGAAGTGGCGTAGGCAGTGACGGTGGATTCACCAGCGGTGGCACCGGGAGTGGTACATGGAACGGTGGTGTAGAAGGTCTCGACCAGAGTGGACGTGACAGTGACAAGCTCGGTCGTAAGGGAAGGCTTAGCAGTGCACTTGGTGCAGGTGGTGATGGTGATGGTGCTGCCAACCGAGTCGGTAGTGGTGATGGTGACAATGTCGGTAGAGGCTGCTCCGGCCTCAGAAGTGGAGGAAGACTTCTCAGCGCACTTTGTGCAAGTGGTGATGACAACAGTGCTACCCTCCGTGTTGGTAGTAGTAAGTGTGACAATGTCGGTGGAAGCAGCACCCGTACCAGTAGCAGTGCCTGTGCTAGAGCTACTGGAAGACACAACTGGACAGACAAGGAGACTGATGTCCACGGAGCACTGAGCAATGGCAAGATCCAAAGTGGGCTGGAGAGCAGCATACGAGACAGACGGGTAGTAGTAGGCACAGTTCAAGCAGGTGCCGACGTAGTTGGAAGCCGACCAAACGTACGAGCAGGCGTCGCAGTTAGATGTGGAGCAGCCAGCAGTAGCAAGCTCAATAGCCTGAGCACAGTAAGACTCACACATGGACTCAGTGATGACGGTACCCGGAGCGTAGTCTCTTTTTCTGAGGACAACCGGTTCAGGTGCCATGGCATCAGCACGCGGGCAGGTGTACTTGGAGTAGGCGGAGGACGTAACGGAAGTAGAGCCAGTGCTAACAGAAATTGTGGCAATAGTCGAGTTACTGAATCCACTTCTAGTAGAGGCGATAGAGCTAATTTTCGCCGAGCTGATGGTAGATCCAGTGGTGGTCTTTCCAGAAGCCGTGGAGGTCGAACCGATGGCAGAAGAGCCTCCCGAGGCAGAACCAGCAGACGAAGCCTTGGAAGAGCCAGCCGAGGCAGATCCAGCAGACGAGGCCTTGGAAGAGCCAGCCGAGGCAGAACCAGCAGACGAAGCCTTCGAAGAAGCGGCAGCGGAAGAACCGGCCGAGGCAGAGCCAGCAGACGAAGCCTTGGAAGAAGCAGCAGCGGATGAAGCCTTTGAAGAGGCAGTAGCGGAAGAAGCCTTAGACGAAGAAGCAGCCTTGGAAGAAGAGACAGAGGCAGCAGATGATAGCTTGGAAGAAGCCTTAGAGGAAGCAGCTGCAGACGAAGCCTTGGAAGAGGCAGCCGAAGAAGCAGCAGAAGAAGCCTTAGATGAAGAGGCAGCCTTCGAAGAGGCAGCGGAAGAAGCCTTAGATGAAGAAGCAGCCTTTGAAGAGGCAGCAGAAGAAGCAGCCTTCGAAGAGGCAGCAGAAGAAGCCTTAGATGAAGAAGCAGCCTTCGAAGATGCAGCAGAGGAAGCCTTAGAAGAAGCGGCAGAAGAGGCCTTGGAGGAGGAAGCGGCCTTGGAGGAAGAAGCAATAGCGGAAGAAGCCTTAGAAGAAGCGGCAGAAGAGGCCTTGGAGGAGGAAGCGGCCTTAGAGGAAGAAGCGACAGCGGAAGAAGCCTTCGAGGAAGAAGCGGCCTTGGAAGAAGAAGCAGCCTTGGAAGAAGAGGCAGCGGCAGCAGATGATGCCTTGGAAGAAGCCTTAGAGGAAGCAGCTGCAGAAGAAGCCTTGGAAGAGGCAGCAGACGAAGCCTTGGACGAAGCCTTGGACGAAGCCTTCGATGAAGCAGCAGCGGACGAAGACGCCTTGGGGGTGGAAACTATAACAGTGGCCGGCTTGGACGAAGAGCCAGCAGTGGCACTAGATGCCTTAGCCGAGGACGAGCCGGCAGAGACGGCCGACGAAGAGGAGCCCCCCAAGTTGGAGGACACCGCAGCCGACGCCAGCGTCAAAAGAGTTGTGGAAGTTGCAATTAGCGAGAACTTCATATTCGGTCCAGTTAGGTATAAACGAGGGTATCAAAACTAGACAATAGAGCTGGGCTAATCACAACAGAAAGTGCGACCAGTCGCATTTATGTATGGCAGGCGCGGATCCAACGGGCTGGTCCAGTCAACGGCAGGCCCATGTGGTTCCATTCCGTAGCAGCTCCTTTGGCATTGCAGTAGTGTTCAACAAGTGCGCCATTGCACTGCGCCAAGCTGCATAACCTGCATATCCTTTCGTACCTAATGACACTAGCCGGAAAATAGCGCGGCGGGAAGATGCGCTGGCTAGTTGGCTGGCTGAGTGATTAATCGCCTAGCAAGACTTAGAACAGCGTGGAACGAGGTGCGGGAAAAAAGGTTTGTGAACAGAGCTGCGTGAAAATCACCCGATCACCAGGTGCTATAGTCACCGCTCGCTATGTCTTAGATTCGTCGCTTGGCGGCGCCGGCCATATCCTGGCCGAGACATTGGCAAGGCGGGGCCGTCTGCAGAGTCCCAACTGTCACTAGTAAATCCGACAAGTGGTGCGTGCGCGCATCCACTGATAGGGGCGCTATAAACAAAGGGGAGCGATAAATGTCTCTGCGCCAGGCTTGGCTGGTGACTTTGCAGCACACCGCGCACTATTCACCCTAGGAGGTACCAGGAGCTCGGTAGCGCGACGCCGGGCATGGCGGGACGAAAGCGAAATGAATTCGGACTCACAGATCGCGTGTAATCATGTTCCGAAGAAAGCTTCCATCTTCCATGCGATGGGAAGCATCTCAATGACAGCTGTTGAGCAGGGACTGGGCCCTGAGCACCTCGATCTCTGACAGGCAAAGCCGGGGGATCCTAGCAGGAGAGCCTCTTCTGTCGGCTCCGCTGCTCTGGAATAGCAATGCGCCGCAGCCCGTGCATAGCCAGTGCCCTCTGACGCTCATCTAACCCCTGTCCGACATGTGCAGTGCTGCGAGCTAGTGTTGGGCGCCGAAGTGAGGGGGGTAGGGTGCCGATCAAGGGGGCGGGAGGCGAGAAAACAGCTCAGAAGAAAGTGACAAGTCATTTTGCCCGGTGAGAGATGCTTGGAGCAATGATGGGCGTCAGTGTGGAGCAATTTCACCAGTAGCCAGGCACACGTCACTTTGGCGGGTCCCTCAGCCCCACAAGTGGATCCTGCCTTCAGGGCCCACGCCAAACGGGCAGCCTTTCACACCCACAGTTTTGCCCCCAGACCCTGAAGGTGCAAGGCGTAGACGCCCAAACGGGAAAATTTGCTCCCGGCTAGGCCTGTAAATGAGGCGGGCACCGCCCAATAGGGAAGGTCGAGGAGCAACAGGGGCAAAAATAATTCCGGCGCAGCAGCGCCCGGCTAGTCTTGGCTCGAAAGGTGGCCCGGGCTCCGAGGCCCTGGCCGGTCACAGCACTCGGCAGAGAGCATGACCGCAAAGAAATACCTATCATCTGAGTGCATTATGTGGCGAGCGATTTTGACAGCCCGCAGGAGCGGGATTTACTTACCATTGGAATGCAAAAATCGTGGCTGACGCTGTCAACTGCACTGCTCCGTCATTAGCACTGCGCTGTCAGTATCACCACGCTATCAATTGCACCACCGCGCTGTCGATTGGGCTTCATTGCACCATTAATACATGTATAGAGACTAGCCACTAATACATTGACAGATGTAGCATCGATCATGGGCTTGCCAACCACAAGCAGCAATAAGCTTCGCAGCAGCACAACAATGCGCAAAATGAGCTAAATCATGACCACACCCACACCACCCTGCTCAGGCCGCTCCAACTTATCTGCACTATCCATGCCAGGATGCACGGCCGCCGTTTGGTAATTGAACAGGTTGTAGTTGAGGAAACCGTCGCCAGCGCCAAACTTGAGCTCGTCCAAAAACAGCGGATTGTCCTGCACAGTCAGTGCATTGAACACATCAAACTTCTCATTCTTCGCAACAATTAGCGCATTGTAAAACAAATCTGTCAGGCGGGCCTTTAGGTCAGTGCTAGCAGTTGCATAGTAAAAGGCGTAGGCCGTGTTGATGTCCGTGTCACCCGATTTGCTAATCACCGTGCTATTGAGGCGGTAAAATGAAACAAAGTCAGTGATGACACCATCCTGCTCAAGAACGTAGCAGTAGAGACCCTGCTTGTCCTTTGTTCCGGCGGAGCTCAGCAGCCAGTGCTCGGTTTCCTCCTCGGAAAATACCGGCGCCACGTCAAACTTGGCCAGGTATTTGGTCAGCAACGCATGCATCTGGCCCAGGTCCTTCTTCTCCGCAGGTCGGAGGGGCAGCGTCAACTCCGTAGGCAGCGAGTAGCGCACAATCTGGCGCTCAACCGAAGAGCCCTCCGGCAGGGCAGCAAAGCCAATCTCATAGAGCTTTTTCCAGTTGATAGACCGGTGGTAGTAGCGGCATGTGGCAAAGGGCGTCGGAATCTTGGCTCCCGCCGTGAAGAGCGCCTGGAACACACCAGTCAAGTTGATGCGCCTTGTCACCTCCCTGATGAGCAGCGGCGCCAGACGCTTGTTGCGCAGCTTCTTGTGCACAACCAGAAAGTTGACTTCCGACGCCTTAATTACATCCTCTCTCACCCGAATCGTCGACGGAATGGCAGAAATAAAGCCCACCAGCTTGCCGGTCGACTTTACGCGGACTCCGACATACCAGTTGGGGTTCCAGCCGGGAGACTTCAGCCCCCACTCGAGCAGCGGTAGTGGGTACTGCAAGCGGAACGCCGAGTCCACATCCTCTACGTAGTGGTTGTAGAGCAAATCGTACACCTCCTGCAACTGCTCCTGGCTTGTGACGTCAATGTCAGCCCACTCAAACTCGGCCAGCAGCGGGGACGGCTTGGTTGGGATCTGGTCGACTGTCTGATGGATAATGGGTCCCTGCGACTCAACTTTGGTGCCGAGAGACGTGATTGGCTGGGTCTTCCAGAACTTGTATTCCTCCATTGTCTTTTCACGCTTCACGGGATCGTCGGCCTGGAGCTGGAACAGCCTCATCAACTCGGCCAGCTTGTTTTCGCGCTGTTTTTCGGCCGATACCTCGGTTTTCGCCAGCGGCTTGGTCTCGGGTTTTTTGCTGCTCTGCTCGTCTGCCATCTTTTCTTGTGATGCGTCACTGGGCTGGTTGAGAAGTGCCACTTAATAGCTGAAAAATGAGGCTGCGAGCGGGGGAAAGGATAGAGGAGGCTGGATACCCGGAAGAGCAGGACTATTTTCCTTACCAGAAAAAAGCTGCCACACCGCAGAGTTGCTGATGGCTAAATTAAGTAATCTGTATTTGCAATTAACTTTGCTGTGTTTTCGCCTTTCACTATCATCATCCATACTTCCCCAGATTCTGACGTTGCAACACAGCCGCACCGTGAATTAGTGTTTGAGGGGCTGATGCGAGGCATTGGACCACTACTCTGCCGCTCCAATATCCAAGGTTCGTAAGCCAG
Organism: Grinbergsozyma bentonensis; assembly: GCA_030561725.1. Lineage (NCBI taxonomy): Eukaryota > Fungi > Ascomycota > Dipodascomycetes > Dipodascales > Trichomonascaceae > Grinbergsozyma > Grinbergsozyma bentonensis. The sequence continues at coordinate 3,059 of JAKTYB010000074.1, read as the reverse complement.
CTGTCAGATATACGAAATCCTGAGGTCACCTCTGATTTGACTTTTAGGGAATGGGCCAGTTGTATGTAGCTCAATGAACCCCGCAAACCTATGACTTGCACTACCTTGAGCACGTGACCAAGTGTCCCTTGTACCAACTGAACCACCATCCCTCAGTCGCTAACACCAGCTATCAGCAGGACTGCAAAGGAAGATGAGATCGACAATGCCATCGCATATGTCGGTGTTATTTAGCATCCCATCACCAGTCTCTTCTGTTCTAGGCTTCCACTTTTTACTTCCATAGATCTTCCCTCTGTACACCTACTCAGATCTTTGGGCAGTTTCACGCACAGCCGTACTGCACTTCTTCATCTTGATGAAATTTAACTTGTCAACCTGACAACTTCAACGGCCCTTTAAAATGGTTCTCAATATCATGGGCAAGTCGTTCCGCGGAAACCAACTGGTTCGCATTGGTTTAGCTTCAAAATTCTACGGTCTCGGCACCCAAAACGCTCTCAAAATCTGCTCCAAGCTGGGCTTTTACCCAAACATGCGCATTCACGAACTCAACGAGCAATCTGTACTAGACCTCACTCAGGAGCTCTCCGACTATAAGATTGAGAATGAGCTCCGTAATGAGATTAAGGCCAACATTGCTTTGAAGCGTAAAATTGGCTCATACGCTGGTCGTAGACACGCTCTTGGGCTTCCGGTTCATGGACAGAGAACCCGCACAAACGCCAGAACCGCTAAGAGACTTAACAGGCTTGATAGAAGACAGTACTCCACGTGGAGTGGGGTTTTCTCTGGCATTTTTAGTTGGTGATAGGGCCAGCTCGGTGAATATTGTACATAGATATGTTGAACTGCAGTAAAAATTTTAGCATTGGGCCAGATTCCAAAGGTTTGTAGACGTTAATGGAGTATACCATTTGAACTCTTGTGATTGGTGTAAATTTCCTCGCCAGGATTAACTGTCATGCGCGTCCAGGATTGCTGGCAGTGAAGAACAGCTCTCCAATCAAGATAGTATAAAACAAATCGTACTATTGGGCAAACATAAAATATATAATAATCCTCTTCTTAGGCCAGAACAAGAACGGAGAGCACAGCTATTATACAGGAAAGAACTGCTGGTCTCAGGTTTGATCCCGAACCCTCAGCAACGCCTGCCACACTAGTTCCAGAGTACGAAGCACTAGTACCGGAGTATGCGGCACTGGAGGCAACGTTGACACTTGCCAGAGATGTTGAACCTGCATAAGCAGTGTTGATGGAAGTGGTATCGGTGTCAGAACTCTCAGTAGCAGTGGGCGGCAAATTGCTGACTGATGTAGTCTTCTCGCAAGGAACAGTCGTCCACTCAGACACAACAATGGTGTTGGTCTCAGTAGTATACGCAGTCACAGTCACTTCTCCCTCAGAATGGCCTGGAGTTGTGCATGGAACTGTTGTATATAGAGTTTCCACAACTGTTGACGTCTTTTCCACGAAAGAAATCGTCATGTCTACGGTGGCAGATGCAGTAGCAGTGACGTCGCTGTGAGTAGAAGTAGTGAGAGGTGTCAACGTCATGGTTTTGGTCACAGTTGCAATGGGCATGGTCGTAACTTCACCTACACTGGCACCAGCTGTAGTACAAGGAACAGTGGTGTAAAGAGTTTCCACATACGTAGATGTGGCACCAACACTGGCGGTTACAACAGAAGGCTCCTCGGCTGAGCAGGGAACTGTAGTGAGCGAGGTCACAATAGCTGTCTTGGTGATGGTAGAAACGGCTTTAGTGGTAGACTGACCAGGAGTAGCTCCAGGAGTGGTGCAAGGAACAGTCGTATAGATTGTTTCCACAAATGTAGAAGTGGCTGTGATACTCTCAGTAGTGTAGGACACAGACTCCATACTCTTCGAAGTAGTGCCAACTGGGCGAGTAGAACCGCCAGGGATTCCTGTGAGCGTGGTAGATTCTCCTGCTACCTCTGATGTGCCAGGGGAGGCAGTAGAGGAAGCCAATACTATTGCCGAAGAGCCAGAAGCAGTGGCAGTGCCAGAAATTGGAGCGCTGGTGGTGGCAGCATTACTGCTACCACTGCTTGAAGGAGTGACGGGGCACGCAAGTTGAGTATCAATGTCAATATTGCACTGAGGACTAGCACCCACTGCGAGAATACTGGACAAGCCAGAGACGCTAACTGATGGGTAGTATAAGGCGCAGTTCAAGCAAGTACCGACATGCTGTGTTGCGTCCAGAAGGAATGTGCAGATATTGCAAGAAGAGTCTGCTTGGCAGGAATCGGAGTTAGCGACTGCCTGGTTGCAGAAGCTCTCACACATGGCTTCAGTGATGACAGTAGTATCTCTCTTTCTTGAGACTAGAACAGGCTCAGGAGGCATAGGGAAAGGACACGTGTAGGTCGCAGAGGGAATAGAGGAGGTGATAGATCCAGAGCCAGCGCTAGCATCGGTGGAAGTGCTGGAGGGAGACGAGAAGCCAGAAAGCGAACCAGAGCTGGAGCCAGATACAGATACAGATACAGATACAGATCCAGATACAGAACCAGAAACAACGCCAGTTGCAGAGGCAGATCCTGTCGAGGTGACGGAGTTGGAGACAGATGTTAAGGGAGCAATCGAGCTAGAGGGAGAGGAAGCAACCGAGTTGGTGCTGACAGAATTGGAAGGTATAGTTGAATTGCTGAATCCACTCCAGGTGGAAGAAGAACTGATCTTGGTGGAGCTGGTGGTAGATCCAGACAAAACGGAAGATCCTGTGACAGCAGAGGATTCTGAAGCAGGAAGAGAGCTAGAAGCAAAGCTGGAGCTGGAGAGAGAAGCTGAGCCTGATGCAGAAGTCGAGATAGGCGGAAGCGAAGGGCTAGAGGCAGCATCAGAAGCTGCACCAGAGTTGGAAGAAGCAGTACCAGAGCTGGAGGCAAGAGCAGAGCTGGAAGCCTTGGAAGACACCGCACCAGAGCTAGACTTGGCAGAACTGGACTTGACAGAGCTGGACTTGGCAGGGCTCGAGGCAGCGGAGCTGGACTTGGCAGAGCTAGAGGCAGCGGAGCTGGACTTGGCAG